>OMLM01008024.1:98360-130115 GCA_900302695.1 Helostoma temminkii
TATTTTCTTGCTTGATGTCATTTAATAGGAAATCACATTATGTCACAGTGTGTTATAGTGAGGGTAAAGTGTCGTGTACGTTGTATACCATTGTATATCTAGTCCAAGATCAAGCCTCAGCTACACATGGAAACTGAAGGGGGGTGTATTCACATTGTATGAAAAGCAGTGTTTTTCTAAACAAAGAATGTGCTACTTTACTATCTTTGTAAAGAAAACTTTTGTCCTACCCCTCTGATGCCACAGTATGAATAATTCTATTTCTATTTATCCATCTGCCTTTTATCTCAATGAGACATATGAATCACCCTGGGCTTGTGTCCCCAAGCGACTGTGTTTTTATCTGCCTGTTGTTCTTACTTTTCCTGAAATTTCTTCCTCTCTCCAGTGGTCTCTAATCGTTCTCATCAGTGTTCGTGCTCTCTTTCTTCCTCCCAGTCACAACCATCCCCCAAGTCTAAGCACTGCCGGTAGCAGTAGGTATTTCAGGGCCTGCTCTCCCTTGCCTCCCTTCTTCAAATGTCATCCTCTCATGTTGTCACGTGGCATTTGGAGCGAGTCCTTCAGGGCCAGGCTGTTTGAAGTATTGATTGAAGTGCCTTTGTCCCCTGAGTATCATTATGTAACAGAGATGTAAAATCCACAAAGTCACTGAGAGGGTGGTACAGGGAGCATAAAACAAGATAGAGGAAAGCTGAGAGGGAAGGAGAAACCGTAAAGGGGGCAAATAGATGGACAGAGGAGAATGGGATTTGAGGAATTGTGAGGAAAGTCCGTAAACAGAGAGAGAGAGAGAGAGAGCGAGAGAGAGGTGGAACTGCAGATGAAAGGTCGGCAATCTCTGAATCCATGGATCATCCATCAGGAAATGTTGGAAACCTGGGCAACTGCAAGTGTCTCAGATCGGGCAGCTGAAAATAGGCCAGAGAAGGAAGCTATCTTTACTTCATCACTGTTGTTGTGTCTCATGATGGGATCACACTGTAGATGTTCTTGATGTGTTGCACAGAGGCACAGAAGGAGACATATTTCTTCATTGAAAGAGAAAAAGAAAGAGGGCTCAAGTTCTCAGCGGAGCAAAAAGCACTTTATATACCACAGATGCAGCAGCGCGCAGCAGAAAAAATCAATAATTTGACAGTTAAGAGTTTATAGTTTGAAAAGATCTTAAGCGACAGTTGCACAACCCAGGCTTCTCTGAAGTTACTAGCTCTACAACTCTAAAACCAATGTTGCACAATCACTGTATCACTGACAGATGAGCTTCGAGTTGATTGACTCAATCAAGGTTGAGATTTATTTTAAATTATACTATATTTTATAATTTTCACTTTCAAGGATGCCTTTGCAGGTTCGCTCTTTGGCGTTGGGCGTAAATGATTGAGTAGCATAGATGCACTCACCAGGGATACTTGACTGTGATGTATAATGCATGTAATGTTTGCTTTCAGTCTTCAGTAATTAAAGCTTTGTTCTTTAGTAACATGTGCAGGGAGTTTAGGGGCTGTAAAAAGGTAAAAGGTAAACTAAAGACCAATGCAATCCAATATTTTTTGCCTCTACAAGGTTTTGCATGCGTCTGTATAACATTCTGTGCTGTACATTTACTTTGTGGATGTCTGTGAGCAGCCCAGAATTTAAGTTCAAGCTGACTGTGTGCAGTGTGAGCACACTGACTGCGCATTACACACAAGTAATCAGGAGGCTTGTTTTGTGCACTATAATGTCCTGATTTTGGTCTATTCTGGCAGAGCATTTGCATGCCACTTAACTTTTTTACTTATTCATGTTCATACAATAAAAGTAGTTTTTATTGCTGTCAGAAGGTCATTAAATTCTACTGTTTCTTGCAAAACTGCACATCTGTTTCATGTATAACTAATGACTACTAATTAGTAAAGTCAATTTTGAGGCACAAAGCCACAATATGTTGGAAACAAAAACAAAATACTAGAAACCACTGAATCTTATATTAATATACAAACACACAAGTGGGTGCACACACTGGCACACACACGTGCAAACACGTACATGTGCAGAGATGACGATGAAAAACACATATCCCGGGATGTGGGCTGGACCTAGATCTAAGATGATGATGATGATGATGATGTCCGCCTCTGCATGCTCTCAATGGACACACATACACACATACAGACACCACCAGGAAGGATGGTCCTTGTTACACAAGGTCTTCATTTGACACGCAGGACTCCCCACCATGATGTACGACCCCTCTTCAAAGGTGTCAGAGATGAACGTCGCTGCAAGGACAGACTCAATATGTGACCTTTGATCCGAGTCAGACCCCTGAACTGCATATTATTCACCTAGTGCTTCTCCAAAATTACGTGTGTGTGTGAGTGTGAGAGAGAAGTTCTGATGTTCTTGTCTTCTGATGCTTTTTTTTGCTTCTTTGTTTGTTTTGCTTGCTTTAATTGTGTGGTTTTCCTCAGATGATTCCCACTCACATGTTTTTGCTCCACTGACCATTTTTAAATTTTTTTATCATCTCCAGGCATATTTGAGTTGTTTTTGAAAACACATTCCCAAATAGCTGAACAGAAAATCACTAAGCACTGTTGGGAACAATTGCTTCTTCCTCTAGTGAATCATCTTCCCACTATTGAAATGTGCTGTGTGACGTACATGTTTGGGTTTTCTCCTGTCAACAAGAAGTTCTTTTTCTTCTCCATCATGGTACAAGCTGTCTTGCCTTTGAGTAAAGACATATGCTTTCAATACTGACCAATAACTTTGGCCTTCCTTTAAGGTATTATCCCTAAGATTTTATAGTTATATATAGTTTACATTTATTTTTAGTTGTCATCCAATGCTCTCTATATAGTAGTTTTTATTGGCAAAGTCCGAAGTCCATCCTCATGCTGGGTTCACGTTGCCTGCAGGAGGGATTCAGAGGAAAACAATGGATGCATAATCCAGTGCATATCCTCCTTACTGTTTACTGTTCAGTACTTATACTAACCCAACATTTCTTACTTCCATTTAGTGACAATGAAAGAATTCAACTAATGAAGCAGCTACAGGAAACAATGATTCCAAATTGTGTTTACACAACACGACACTGTTGTTCTGATAGAGATTAGCAGTACTTATCCTAATACACTAGAATTTTAAGCTTTAGGATAACAACCTTTAATAACTTGTGATTGGTGACATAATAATAATAATATTAATAATAAGAAGAAATTTATTATTATTATAATAATAATCACCAATTCTTTCCAGAAGAGAAGAATTCTCTTTCTGCTACTTTCTAGTTTGTTTTAAAGCTTTTCTAAGATTAAATAAAAACAAAATGCTCCTTATCCATAGCAAATCTAACATTACTTAAAGTCATTTGGGTGAGCTCCTGTATAATGGCCCCATGACAGAAAGCCATCAATGAGACTTTGTTAAAGTGCCCTGTAAGAGCTTTTCCTCTCTGGGAGCAAATCTGATTCATCTACCTCCCTGTTTGACTTTGTGACTCTGTTTCTGGAGTTAGAACAAAAGGCATGATTCCATTTATAGGGCTTTTAGAGTAGCCTGCTGTCTAATTTTGGAAATGGCAGCAATAACTAGACTTCCTTTATTATGAAAGATGGATTCTTTGTAGTTCCCGTGGCAGTGGGCTTCAGCAAAGTTGCAACTGAGTTGTCCCGAGATAGCTGCAGCCACTTGTAGAGGTGTTATCAGTGACAGGTTTTTAAGATCTTATAAGAGTCTCCCCCCATACACACACTAATTCTGTGTAATTAATGATCCATATATGTGAGTTTCCTGCCTCTAGCATGTGACACTTCTGGGCCTGAGCAGGTGTGTTTTCTGCTAATTCCCCAAGCTAGCAGCAGCTGTGAAATCATACATGTTATCAGGCAGGACTGGAGCTGAGCTTCTCTCTTTGAACTCCTCATCATGATCGACTCTGTATTACAGTGTCTTCAACCCACCTCCTGCTGATCCGAGGACGTGCTAGCCACATACAGTAGCACTCCCATCTATCACAGAACACTTACATAACACTCCCACCTCCCATATGTACATATCTATGCACTTGTTACAGAAAGGGCAGGAAGGGCATTGGAGGTTGACACAGATGAGCAATTTCATGAGTGTCATGACTCACTCTGATGATTAAGAAGGGAAATATCAACATCCACACAGGAGAGTGATGCTATACTGCAGTGCAGTGGAGCACAAAGCAATCAGTTGAATACTCAGCACTCACATACATGGATGTGGTTGGGTATTAATGTCTGGCTTACATGTTAAAATCAACACTGAGCTCATCAAGAAATATCCTCCAAATGCAACAAAACCAGTGTGCAGGCTTTGCTTGTTGCTAAGCAATATTCACCTGACCTTTCATCCTGCCAATCCATGTTTAGTTTTTACACCTTTTATTCATCTTCTCCAAAGCTTATTTAAACATCTGGAACTACTGAATGAATTATGGAGATGCACATCCACATAAACACACCTATCTGAGGTCAGCTGGTTGACTGTGTATGGGGCTGACTCAGCTGACCTTATGGCTTACAGGATACCATCCATCACAGTCCATCATGCCCAAGGTGAGTGTTTGTGATCAGGCAGCCCACAGAGCCACAGAGACAGTCAACTGAAGACAGCCTCAAAGGTGGGGTCAGCGGTCAGAGGTCATGCCTGTTCCCACAGTAGCAGAGGGGGCTTGTCTCTGCTCATTGTCACCTCATCCACACAGGCGTGGCGTCTGACCCCCATGAATTATTGAGTAATCCTTGTCTCTGTAAATGGAGCAAAGCGTTGTAAACACAAATTTCTCAGCAGATTGACTCCAATCGGGAAATTGTTAATGTGTGCGCTGTAGCAACTCTGTAAGCCCAGATGAATTACTGAAGTCATCCAAAGTGCAAAGAATATTTTTAGAATGCAGATGACACAGTTGAAATTTCTGACACCATTCAATCTAATGAGTAGCTGTACTGACTGGATGTCTAATTAGTCTCCTAATTGACTGTTTAATCTACCAAAATGTCATCGAGCTTCACTGTTGAGGACTCCAGACCAAAGAAAATGGCTTTACTATGTCAAAACTTCAGGCTGCACAGCAGACCACAGCTCTCACTGAGGTCACACAGCAACTGTGAAGTGAGTATGACAGAGCCTGACATGTTGCTGTGAGCTGGGCGCCCAGTGAATGTTTTAAATACTCTGGAGGTGGGTAAGGTGCAGTGGCAGCCATTATCTCATCAGAGATTTCAGAAGGAAGCCTTTTTAAAAGACAGAGGTATTACAGGTACATAATCATACACAGTATGTTGTGTGACCTACTCCAGTAAGGATGGTACTTGTGAATTCAACTTTGTTTTGTGAATATTTAATGTTTGTGGTTAATAAACATCAGTGGTTCACCAGTAAAATTGTACAATTGCTTAGTTTTCATTGTAGTTTTTTGTTTTGTTTTGTTTTGTTTTGTTTCTCCTTTGTATGGATCTCTATGAAACACACAGCACTACACTTTAATGTGCAAACTGCCTGGATTAAAAAAAAAGAGTAATGTCTGGACACAGTAACTCACCAACACTAACAAGTCAGAAAGAAACTTATACATTAACCATCAATGGGCAGTGATGCTGCCAGGTGTGGTCATTAACAAGATGTAGTATCAAAAACACTCAGAGCAAATATAATTTCAATACCATAACACAGGCCACATCATAATACTAGTTCCCAGCTTCAAACACATACATGGACACATATAATATCAGCCCAAAACTGAGACATTTTTCTGTTGTCTCAGACTCTTTGGCATTTGACTCTGACTTGTCGCCACTAGACTCAGATACTCTAATAGGATTCAACCGGTGCCAGCATTTTTTTTTCTTTCCTGGAGTCAACTTCCTCCTTCCAAACAAACTTTGAGGGAACCTGTTCTGATAATTGGTTGAATTAAAAATCCCTCAAGTCCAGGCATTGCCACTTGGTTGGTATGCCTGGGTAATAAAAACCTGAACTCAAAAGTTCTAACAGTGAATACATTTTTTTTCATTTTATTTACTTTAAGTATCACTTAGGGGTTGGCAGCGCATTTCTTAGAGTGGTTGCCTCCAACCCCAGGGTCAGCAGTTCATGACCCAGTGTGTCCCTGGACAGGACACTGAACCCCCAAAATGTCCACAAACACCCAGACACTGAGACTACACAGGCCAGTGCACTCTGAGTACCAGTCCCAAGCCCAGTGCAAAAACTGGGGGGGGTTGCATCAGAAACGGCACCCAATGTAAAACCTGTGCCAAATCATGGTGCAGACTGTGGTCTGCTGTGGCCACCCTGTCTACGACACACAGGAAACTAATAGTTTATCTTAGTAGTAGAAAGTGAGTAGAAGTAAAGAGAATGGAACTAATGAATACATGACAGACTACTAGCTACTGTGCTAGCAGCTAAAAGTCAGGGTTTCTACACACTACAGTAGCCTACATGCTCAGCATTCCTCACTTTCCAGTAAAAGAAGAACTTGTGTGGTTGAGAAAAAAAACTGTCACTCTGGTGCAGTAACACCAGAGGAAATCTTTCAGGGAATTGTTTTTCTGAATTAAATGTTACGCTTGTCTCCACTAATGAGCCTTCACACATCTTTGTATTTAAAGAAAGTGACCATGAAATCCTATTTCACATTATCAAGCTGTGTGTTCCCTCAATTTCCTTGTTTCCCTGAAGTTGGGTTTTTTAGTATTTTTTACTGCAGAATATCTGGTTCTCAGGATTCAGACATAAAACAGCAAGCTGTGCTGAGCAACATTAGAAAGAACAGAACAGTGAAAAGAGCAATGCAGTGGCTTAGATAGACAAAAAAACAGCACTGGGTACAGGCATATCAGCTGCCTCAGTCACAAGCTACATGCTCTTTCAACGATGACAGCTCATCCAGGTGAGTGACAAGCACTGGGGCACAACCCAATCCATCTGAGTCGAGAGGCGCTGGACAACAATACTCTCCCTACCTCTAAAAGACAAGTGTCCTTTTGTTCATTTAACTCCTGTATGTCTTTGAGATGCACATTTTGTGTTCTCTATACTCTGATCATTCACCCTCTCTACATACAAATTCTCTCTGGTTATAAAGTCTAGGTGCAGCTGAAGGGAGAGGATCTATCATTCCCATCAGCTGAGAGAACTCCAGGAGTGTTATTACTTTGAGCCAAGCCATTAAGCTTTTACCCCGAAGCGATCGATGGCAGATGCTGGAGGGGTTGTTTATCTTTTGTCTTCTTATCAGAGCAGCAAGGAGAGTTGGAGGTATCGAGAAGGGGAGCGAAGAGGGGGTGAAGGAGAGATACAAGCGCAAAAGGGAGGCAGACTGACAGAGAAAGGAATAAAAGGAGGAAGTGAACACCTTACTGGAAAAGAGTAACAACTTTTACTTATAATTCAGCACACGGTCCATGTGCCAGAATCCATGTGAGGAGCCCGACACTTCTGATGTGGGAGATCAGTGATTAGACAAGGTTATGTGAAAGGCTCACAGCCTACAGGGGAATGACTCACTATGATAATCAGATGATCTCAAAGTCCTGCTTCATATCATTAAACTCACCAATGGAACAGCTTTGCTACATTACGCAACGCTGAAAATCTACCTGCATGCTATCATATTTTTAACATTTTATGTGACGCAAACCTTTCGTTAAGGCAGCTCTACTTTGGTGCTTTTTTGGCTCTGAATCATATCATCTGGCTCAAATGCAATGATAATGACTACTAGAAGGTGACTGGTGAAAAGGTGGGTGGCGTACGTACAGTACTGAAAGTGCTTTTTTCCAAACTCCGAGATGTGTGAGAAATCGTGATGAAAGCTGCGAGTCGTTACTAATGAGCTAGCGTGGAGCGGAATGATGAAAAACAGCTGTCAGGAGGAGATCTTTCCCTCCCTTTCATTCTCCTCTGTCTCTGTCTGTGCCTTGTCTGTGTCTCGTAAACACACTCAGACACACACATATACACAAACTTTTTTCCTTCTCCTTTCATCAATACTATCTTCAAACTCTTACATAAAATGACTTAATTTTTAATTACAAATGAAGTGAAACCAAAGAGCAAAATATAAATTATGATGAAATCATCTCAATCAGTGTGAGATGCAGGTTTCTTCCTGCCTTATTCTCTGTTTATTCACTTACTAAAACCACCTTGGCTCTTGGTCTTCAATTAATGCTTTTATTTTCTATATTTTTTCCCCATTGCCTTCTTTAAATCATCACTAACTTCATTATAACTATTCAGATCTTTGGGAACACAGGTGTGAAAAAAATTACTTTCAAATCAGCTAATTTCAAGCAAGCAGGTCCTCATCTGCAGAGGTTACAGTTAAATTAGAAATTTACATAAAGTTAAATGATGTGTTTTAACTTGAACTGCAGTAATTAAAACAATATATGTGAATATGGATACTGATATGACTGACTGTGGTGTGTGTGTTGTTGAGAGTGTACATTTTGGTTTGCACGGAAGGTATGAATCACACTGTGTTTACCTGGCCTGAACAGGGATGGCGTGTGTTGTTGAAAGCGTCCATTGATAGGCCTGAAGCCGGGGCATTTCCTGCTGAGCAACTGCTGACAGTGCTAACGGCACTCTGGGGAACCCCTTTTCAGCAGCTTCCACTCTCCATAAACCAATAGCCTCGAGCAGTAAGGTGGCCTAGACCAGTGCAAAGGTGACGTGGGATCAGTGTCCTTTCACTGGAGCATGAACTTATTCCAGTGTTTTTCCATTCTGCAGTTTGGCTGTAAGTCAGTTTATTAGCCCCTCATTACTTAAAGCTAATTGCATCTTAAGTTAGTGCTAATATGAGATTTGTAAGTTTATTGTGAATTGTGATTTTATAACAAGTGTCTAGAATTCCCCACCATTTAGATTTGCACCTCTTCTTTATTACAATGTGCCTGAAGCTCACTGTTATTGATGCATTTAGATTATTCTGCCGGGCCAAAATGATGGACACAGAAAAGAGAGTGTAATAAATAAAACCGATGGCCATAACATAAACTATGGTGTTGTTACATTAACTGAGAAACACATATGTTAAGTAACATCAAGAACATCATAAAATAACGTTGTTTTGTGGATTTAATGGAAGCCTACAAAAATGAATACACAAATTTTGTCGAATATTGTTGACTTTTTCAAAACATTCAGAGTGAGTGTGGAGAATAATAGATTGTCCTTCAATAGATAATGTGGCCAAATACTGAATGCTTCGCAATACAGGTGAAACAAGATGACATTTCTCCTTTAAAAAAGCACAGTTACATCATGTTTCCCCTTTAAAAACATCTGATGATTCAGTTCCTATACTGTGATACAGCTACTTTGTGTTTTATGTTGCAGACTCACTCATGCCGTGTCTACCCATTACGCATTCTCAGAACTCCCCTGCCTCTTGTGATCAGCCACCTGCCTGCACAGCTGCTGCTCGTTTGCCCATTTGCTCCCCAGGATATATAGAGGCCAGCTAGCATTGTAGTGTGCCAGCTTGTTTATGTTGCCTGGCTGCTGTTGGCTTTGAGCTGCTCTTGCTTTGTGATGTTTTACCTGTTGCTTGTTCTGAACGCCTGTTGCAGGTGTTTCAGTTGTTTGTTTTTTATGTGAGACTACATTTCACCAGCCGGAAGGATTACATTACAAACACACACAGCATAACTGCTTGTTTAGGGTCTTGTAACAGATCACTATAAGAAAAAAGCGTTGGAGGCCTTCAGCCGCATTCATTGTCCAGGGTGTAAATGGTCTGCACTCTCACTTACACTCACACTCATTCACCCATTAACACACCGATGGCAGAGCTGCAATGCAATTTGGGGACAAGATGTTGGTCAGTGTCTTGCGCAAGGACAGATCAACATGTGACAAGAGCGAGGAACTGAACCACCAGCCCAACAACTACTCGACCTCCTGATCCACAGCCAGCCTTGGTCATGTATCAAATACACTATATAATAGGCCACTTTGCCACATTAATTCCATTGGAAATGAATTAATATAACCAACTAATCATTACTGTCATTAAGTAAATAAATTCAAAATGCAGGAGACAGTGTGAAATGGTAAACTGATGGTGAAAGAGAAAAGAACAATGTCCAGGTGATAACACCCTGTATTACTGCCATTTTGACCTCTGTGTGTTTAGATGATTAAATGCAGTTGCACATGCTGGATGAGCCTGACAGTGAGGCTTGTAATTCATTTTATTTAATGCATCTGAATTACAGGTCACCTTCACAGGTCACGTTTGAATAATACCCACTGAAATACCTTTTAAGTTTTATCATATTTAATCTTATCGCCGCTTCTTAATACCACAGCAGCATCAAATTATCCCAACACTCTGATGATTACAATCACCACGGTGGTTTCACTTGCCACAGGCTTGCTGCGAGCAGGACTGACCTCTCTTGCTTGAAAAAATGATTTATAAAGTGAGTGAAGTTAACTCTGTGCAAGTTGAACTATTCCCTGCAGCACCTGAGCGCTTTATTGAGCAAAGTGATGACAAGAACATTGGACATGAACTGTTTTGTTGCCTTCATCATGCACACAGGTAACATACTTTTACTATCTCAATTTTCTGAAGGCAATGGATGATGCAATTTGATGCAACTGTTTTTTTGAAAGTGTAACACATATGCAATACTTTTGTAAAGAGTAAGAAAGAGATTTAAAGGTAATAGGAACTAAAGTTATTGTATTTATAGTGATAAAAACAAAATAAAGGGAATGGATCGGCATCTTGGGAAATATGCAGTTTCACTTTGTTGCTGAAAGCAACAGTATATGAGACAGTTAATACCATTCTCCCTTACATATGAAGACTGGTGGTATAGGTCTGTGCTCTTCACAGAACCACTCTGAGATTATACTCGCCACCTCTCACAAACAGCTGTGTTCTGAGTGCCAGCTGAAATCCCTGTCAGATAACCCAGAGTTCACGCTGCTCGATCACTGACACACTCCTGCCGCCTGTCCACCCTGTCACTCTCCATGACCCTTATCACTTATCACCAGTCTGGCTGGTTCGGGCATATACACATGGAAAAGCATAAACACTTCAAACACGCGCAGATGGCCTCTCAGAGGACCACATGCGAACTTGTATAAACTCTAAGTCAGTTACAAATGCGCACACTTAGGCTCGATCTTGTGCTTTCTCCTAGTTATAATTCATGACGTTCTTTGATCACACTGGTGTTTGCTGAGCCTCTCCCCTTATTTTCACGGCATTAAATGGCATCACAGACGGCTGCGAATGCTTCCTCACTTAATCATTCAGAATGTGCAGGTGAATACATTGAAGCGATTAGTGTTAATATGAGGTTGTGTTCTGCATCACTTGGCTGTCTGACAATGGGAGACCTGCATTCAGAGCATCTCATCCCCAAAAGGATCCAGTTTGCCATCTCCGCTTGCTCATTTACTCATTACACTATGCGGGGTGATTATTCGTGTGTGTGCTGTGTTTTCAGCAAAGTTATTAATAATTTACTTCCACAGCCAGCAGCTACCTAATTACTACAATCCACAGAAATGGGAGGAGAGTTACACATAAATGTGTGTGTGAATGTGTGTGCATGTTTCAACAGTCAGAAAACCTTTGATAGTAAGAGGAGTAGAAAATATATATCAATACACTGTCATACATTTTTATTAGTAAAGACACATGCTGCATTTTTACATGTCAGAAAAGATGATGCTGGATGTACATGTGGCTATGTATTGCATTTGTTTTCCAATAGTATTTACTATTTGGCTAATTGAAATTTCTTAGTCTTGGTTAACATCTAAAGCACAGGAACGTCTATGCCTTCATGGTAAAGGAACTAGTTAGTTAGAAACACATTGAGCTTCAGGTTCAAATCAGAGTAACTGGATAAATGAATAATGTAAATTTAATGTAAATAACAGCTGAAACAGCTGTTGGAGGACACAGGGGTAGTCAGGCTGTTTGGAGATGTGGTGCTAGAGAAATCTAAGTAATTTATAGCGAATAAAGTAAATATGTTAAAAATACCCAGCAAGTAAAAGAAAAAAACACAGCATTAATAAAAGTATTAGGCAAATGGGCCTTAACACTAACAGAAAGCTCTAATTATAAACTGCATGCATGACCAAACATTCCTTCAGTGGAAAAACAGTGTTTCCAACAAATATAATTACATTTTCTTTCAACATGCAATTGGAAGATAAATTAGCAGTATATGCATAACGTCTAGTAGATATGGTTGTTCAGTGACCCTATTAGCAGAGTACAGTATAGAACTATATATGCAGATATTTATTCTAAATGACTGCACAATCCAATTTCAATTTAAGCCACCTGAAACTAGCTTAATGTGGGACTGAAGTAAATCTTTCCTCAGCAGCTTCACTGTCACTGCCTGATGATAAGCTTTCAAAGTTTTAGAAAAATATTATAAACAGGACTGTATAGTGGCACCACACACTGCAAAGAGCAGAGTGTTCATACAGACAATACACTGCTCTGTGTGTTTGGAGTAAACAGACTAGTCCTGCCCTAGGGGTGGTGGGCTTTAGATAAGAATGTCAGTAATCTCAGTTCTTCTTATCACGCTGCTACAATAACATGACCTTAATCCTACACTGTAGTAAATACAATCTTTAAAACTATATTTGTACTTCAGCCTATCTTTGGACCATCAGCTTCTCTTATCACACCATGTCTGCCCTGTGACGACCTCTATTCTTTGTCTTTTCTGTGACAACTTGTAGTGAAGTCTGCCTCTGGGCATTGCCATAGGCATGGCTTATTTAATATTTCAACAACTTGTCTGCTTGTTCCTGCTACCATGTGCATTATTTATCTGTGATTACGATGAAATAAGTCATTTTTCCATTTTTGACATCAGAAAGCAGTCTGAAGCGTTTGCTTTTCAGGTCAACCTCGCAGTTCTCTCTTGAGTACATCTATACATGTGTGTTTCAGATTCCTGACAGCAAGTTAGGCCCTCAAAGTTGAGCTACTCTACGTTTGAAAGATGGCCTGCCGTCTGGTCAGTCATAGATGCTGCTCTGTAAGGGCTTGAAAACAGCTCCCTCCTACTAAGCTCGCTCCTTCCCGCTCGCCCTCTTTCCTCTCAGATGTGTGCTTCAAAGTGCGTCACAGATTCGGCTGTTTATTCCAAGCCTTCCTCCAGGCGTCTCTCCTCCTGAGCATCACTTTCATTTGCCACAGCAGCTTTGATGGCCTGTCATCTCTGCCACACATGTCCTGACACACTCTTACACTCATGCAAAGGCTCATACCTAAGGAGGTAAAGAAGTGTAAAAACATTAGCACATGTATTTCTTTTGTACTCAGTTTCTGTAGTTGTCCCTGCTTTTAGCAGCGTATGCACATGCAGAATGGACTAGGCAGAGAGGAGGGTGGTGTGACAGAGAAAAACTGTAGTCACAATAAAATGTGCTCGCATCTGCAGCTGTACTTATCCAGGCTTTAAAGCAGCCTTTACATTCTGTTTGTTCTGTTCGACATAGTGTCCTAGGCGCCGCTGAATGCATTAATTACATATGCACTGCTATAGATCCCCTGTCTAACCCTGCTGATTGCCTTCACCCACCACATGTCAAACCTAATTGCAACTGTTAACCTTAAAGTTGCTCTCATAAATAAAACTGACAATCCGTCAGCTTTGATTAACTTGGATAATAGAATGGATTGTGTAATTTCCTTTGTACCTTAGCACACCTTTCACATGGCCGGCTGCTGCGACTGTGTAGTGTACAGTCAGTCCATTTAATGATTAATAATTTGGACTATTCATGTTCAGCTGAGACAGCAAAGCTCTGAATGTCTGAATATAGCACCAGTGATCTTGGGATTCTGCATTGCGTAATAAGGTCCAGAGTGTAATCGCTTTCAGGATTTAATCATTTATGAACTAATGTTACACAACATGCAGAATGGCTCATGCTTGAATTAATATTTATTTCCTTCTAGAGCCACTTGTGTTGGATGGAACATTCAAATATTCACAGTTGACTTCTACACACGATGGGAAAGGAAACACTATGATATGAAATGCAGCTGCCTCTGAAGCCTGTAAATCCAGGGTATGTGAAAGAAGCTGGATTGATCTCCATGTTCTGCAGTTTCACACATGCTTACTCTTGGCAGCATATGAATAATGTAATGCAACAGCACCGTTCAATATGCAGATCAATTATAGCCTAACTTGAATAGAACTCATTTACGATGATGGGAAAGAACATAGCTCTGTTACTCTAATAATCGGTCATAAAAATGCTCTGTCCAGCCAATCATCTATTTAACTCTAAGCTCAGACAGGCAATGGTGATATTGAGGCTTGCAGGTATAAAAAGACACAGTATTAAAAAATGTAAAGTCAGGAAGGAAGCCCTCGGGGTCCTGGGGACAGAAATGAGCAGCCATCTTACTCAGTCCCGGCCAGAGCTGACAAAGTAGTTGGACTCTGTGATGATGTACAGCATATGACAAAGAGACAAAAAGATTAACCAGTGACATGAAATATGGGAGTCTGGAGGGTTTTCCAAAAGTACTGCTGCACTTCCATATGGACAAAGAACTGATGGTATGTGTTTGATGAAGAAAAGTGTTGCATGAACAAAAGCTCTTGTTTTATAGACACAGTAAAGACGCTAACAACCCAGACTTTAACAGAGAATGCCAGCATCATTAAAAGTGCTCTTACAGGGCTTCAGACTATGGCTCTGCTTTTCATTTCTCTGTACTCTTATAATGTATTCCAAAGGAATTAGGTTTGAGGACAATCATTTATTTTTTGTCATTTTCAAAGGACACAATTTATGGTGGTAAACCAAGCTTGAAATTAACCACTACTCTGCTCACAAAAACCGTCTAAGTAAAAAGACATGATGATGATAATAAAGCTTGTTAAGTGACATATGTATTTTTGGAGGAATTACTTCTGGGCAGAACTTTAATTTCATCCTGATGGTGTCAGGTAAATCGCAATAATCAGAGTGTGATATAATCAGCAGAGTGATGTGAAAATTCTCATCTCGGAGAAAGAAATAAAGATACAAGACGCAAAGCGTGACACAACCAAATGCTCTAGTTCATAGTGACTTTGATGGTTTATCTAGCTCAGGCAATCTTCAAGAATGTGGAATTAGATTTTCATATTGTACAAAAAAATGACAGAAAATGTCTTCTTTGGTACAAAAATTCACTTAATAAGAATAAGAATAAGAATAAGAATAAGAAAACTTTTATTAGTCCCACAGTGGGCAAATTGCATTGTTACAACAGCTTAGTATAGTTAAATATCAGAAGGACACTTGACCAAAGAGCATTAATTAAAGACTAAACTGACACAGTACAAGCTAAATAAACTAAAATACCTGATGAGTAAACGAAATTGTAAATGATAATAAATTAAATATGAATATGTAAGTACAGTATATGGTTAAGAGTGTAAGTATGTACAGTATATGGATAATACTGAATGCCAGTGCTGAAAAAGTACATTGTAAATCCCAGTTTGTATAATGATTATTGCACATTAAAATATTGCACACTGAGTTCTGCAGACATTGCACAGGTGTAATGAGAGTATTCACAGTGTTTGTTGTAGAGTGTGACTGCAGCAGGGAGGAAAGATCTATGTAATCTCTCCTTCACACAGCGAAGGTGGATCAGTCTGTCACTGAAGGGCATCCTGCAGTGGGTGAGACTCATGGTCCAGCATGGATGTCACTTATGCCAGGACCCTTCTCTCACCAAGGAACAAGGAACAGCCCAGGACAGAGCTGGACTTCTTAATTACTTTGTTCAGCTTCTTGCTCTGTGATGCCGCTGCTCCAGCAAGCAACACTGTAGTAGCTGTAGTCATAGTCAATATCTCAAGTCATGAGTTTTCTCCAGCAAGTGTAATGCAATCTGTGTGTTTTATGAAGCCATGTCAGAGCAAATCCATGTCAAATCACTCAGATGCCTGAAGATGACGCAACATCCAAACATTTTACTTACAGAGATGTTAGGCTCTGGTTTTGATATATGTATTACATCTGGCATAACATTATCCACAGTGAAGGTGAACTATCCTTCCAACAAAAAGTGGAAAGCTGAATACAGACCTACCTGCAGAGAATGGTAGCACTCCAGCTAGAAACACAACATGTAATTATAACAAATTTGTGTCTTTACACCTCTACTTCCACTGTCTAGTTAAAACATACTGTCAAACTGAAGACAAAATTACTGCAGTTTCTAAAAGATCAGTTTAAAGCTAAAATATGCAACTAAAACTAGCACCAGCAAAAACTTAAATTAATTCACTCTGTTCCATCCAGCCCCCAGCTCTATTATCTCAGCTGTGGCCATGATCCAGATGATATTAACAGCTCAATTGAAAATATCATCACTTCACGTAGTCTCCAAAACTAATCAAGCAGAACTAATTCAAAGTGAAAATCTCTTCCCTGCTGGCAGTGATGTTCACTGAGTCTGGGTAACAAGACACTTCAACGGCACCCCTGCACATTAAGACAAGCATCTTTCTAGTAACACGAAAGTAATAGAAAAAAGTAGCATTCTGTATATTTATAGTTCTGAAGGTTACATGAGACACCAGACAAAACGGCCGACTGTTACTAAGGTAACAGTGTCGGGGGTTAATGTCAATGCGAGCTCAGCAGTGTCTATAAACAAAGGACCTACAGTCTCTCAGGTACTGTAAGTGCAGCGAGTAGAGAAGCAAAATAGACATAAGAGGGTAAAATATAAATAACTAAAATTAATGAATTAGAGAGCTGAGAGTTATGAAAATTCTTTCAACTACATTACCACCAGAAAAGATGATGGCTACATCCAAGATCATTCCATATTCACTCATTCACTACTCCCTATAGACCTCTTCATGGTCAATGTCATGATTATCATGATGGTTAAAGGGAGTTTTTCCTCTCCTCTGTCTCCTACTGCTGCTCAAGCGTCATTTGTTAGGTTTTCTATATAATTCCATTTAGTTGTATTGTTAATTCTGTAAGATCTTAAACCTTACACTGTAAAGTGATTTGATGACTTTTGTTGTGAAATGGCACTATATAAATAAACTGAACTGGATTAAATTAAATTACATCACAGAGTCAGCTGGAGGCAAAACAGAGGAAAAGTGGACCAAACACGTTCACTTCCACTGCATCCTGTACTGAAAATATCACCTTGTTACATAGCTGGGTGCCAGAATTGTGGTAAGAATTAACTGGAATTTTAATCTGATACCAGCTGCTACTGGCATTACAAAGAAAAACATAATTCATTTTACAACTACAATGCAGTGTTGTATGTGCTCCCCACATACATTTTGGGAACTTCTATATGTGTGTTCCTTATGAGTGGTTAGCCTTTGATTATAGGCTCAGCACTTGGTGACCTGGTACCAAACTGGGAGGGTTGCATGATAAAGGCTATCTACAGTAAAGCCAATAAGAAGCAAAAACCAAAAAATAATTCAAGCTGTATTTGATAAAATTGAGATGGACTTACATTTTATTACATGGATGTACTTGGTGCAGGGGCTACACATAGTTACTGGGTGAAAATCCTGCCCACTGTTAAACTGAGTGCACTATGTGGTGGATAGAGAGTAATTTCAGACATAGTCAGTGACTTCACTGTAACCTGTTACTGCCCCACTGGCATTTCTGTCCAGGCTCTGCTTGTCATTTTAAAATGTTTTATTGATTTTAAGAAGTCCAGGTCAAATCTTCAATTGCACACATAGTATCAACCAACACAAATAATCATACCTACAGATCCAGCTCTGCCTCCAGGGCTGTGTGTGGTGAGGCCTGTGCAGTGGGCCGAAAGGTTGACTGAGCCTGCAGCTTCTCTCTCATCCGGGCGGTGTCGTCTTTTGGGAACAGAGATGAGTGCGTTCAGTCAACCGTGGCCTGGAAACAGACTGAAGTTGTGACGATGCTGAGAGAATTGCATTTTACAACAAGGGACTAACCTTCTGACAGCCCACATCTCTACATGCAGGAGCACACAAACTTAGAAGTAGTACGGTAGAGATTTTACTAAAAAAGAAAATCAAACTAAAGATTAATATGTATGTAGGCTTATTGCATTAGCCAGACGAGTGCACAACTCCACTGATGCTGAACAACCTTGGCAATAACCACTGATTTCTTAATTAACCATCCCATTTGTTATTGAAAAGGAGATTTTTATTAATAAGCATCATCCCAGTTAGGTCTTAATGCGCATCACATGGACCATACTGCAGCATGCTTCAGTCACTAATAGCTCACAGTGCTCTTTTATCTCAGCTGTGGCCGTGATCCAGATGATGCAACAGCGCAATTGAAATATCATTAGGGGAGAAAACCGAGCATCAATACCAAGAAGTGCCATGCCCCAAACAAACCTTAAATATTAATTCACTGGTGCCACTTATGTAAGCCTGAGCACCAATGGGAAACAGCCAGACACGTGTGCACTAACAGTGCTGTTGTGTCTCTTGTGTTTTGTCTGAGTCATAACGATCAGTAGACAGAAAACAGTGTGCCAGATCTCTGCCATTCATCCTCCCATCTCACTCTGTTACTCTCTGGCTGCAGAGTATATTTCAAAGGCAGCTAATAAATGACAATAGTCTAAAGTCTGAAAGAATTCGAGCTGTTAATTCCACCATCAGACAAAGATACACAATGCAGAGGTAACTTTAGCAAATTTATTGAAAAGGTAGAGTGCGTATCACAGGAAACAGTTAATCTTTCTTAAGACAGAAAAGGTTACCCAGAATCTGCAGATGTCTCAAATATTTACACAAGGTGAGCGTAGACATTCAATCTCTCTTTGCTCCTTGCTTCCTCTCTTGCTGCACTGTAAAACAGTTTACATCCTTCCTCTGAGGTGAAACACTGGGGAAACATTCTAAACAGTTTTATTAGATGTATCAGGGAAACCTAAATATTTGTATAAGGGGATGGGCAAGAGGCTGATGCATCATGTGAGGAAGAAACCTGCAGAGGGCACAAACATGAAATTTACAATACCAACATTTTTACTTTTTCCTTATTGCTATTTGAAACACTTGCAGCAACATTTTGTCCATTGCTTTTGGCATGGGATGGCCGGTCAGTCCACCTGTAACATTTCAGCAACTGCTGCAAAGATGGCCTTGATATTTTGTTCCCAGAGGATACGTTTTAATACCTTTAGCTGACAGCTGTGAGTTTGATTTAAATCCCTCAACAACTAAGGAGATTGTCCTTAAACTCGTTAGAGACAAGATAAACATTTCAGCTTGCTCACTAATTTGGTTTATTGCTAAATATATGATATCATAACTCAGTAAACCAAGATGGTGAACACAATCAGTTAGCATACGAACACAGACGTTAGCACTTCTTATAGCACAGGCGTGGAACCTCACAATCCAGTTTTCTATATAAACATAAGTCACATTTTAGCACATTTCTGATTGGTCTGATTAAATCATTGCAGCAAAAGATGATGTGATGACATGATATATTTAAAGGTATATCAGTTTGAGGGGTTACAGTCTCCTCTGCTGTCCAGGTACATATATCATAGGTTTTGTTGTCACTGAAGCAGGTTTTTATGTATCTCATGACTTATCCGCTCAGTCAGTTTCCATTTCCCTTTGTCATATTTTGCTCTTTACGTGTTTTTTGTTTAAATCGTCTGTATTGTAACTCATTGTTTTTGATTAATAAAAACAGATGGATGGAAACTGGTCACTCAGTTCTTTTTAATGACCCTACCTGATATAAAGAAAAATGACTAAATGGCTAAATACCATCAGTTTAGTTTTCCCACAATCCCTCTGGAAACTACAATTTGAAACATGAAGTAATGCAAAATGTCTCCTCTGTCTCACTCTCCTTCAGCATCTTAAATACCTCTGTGCTAATCTCGTTTAATTGGCTAATTATTATTTTATCATCTCTACTTAACATGCTCTCTCCCACACAAAGCAAGAGAAGGAAATCGGGATTCTAAAGATAACAACAGCCTGCGTTTACCAGTTCAGCTGTAGTAATGGATCCACTGCCATCTGCACCTCAGGGATAATTTGATTTGCCCTGACATGGTAAATTACTGTGCTACAGCCTGTCCATTTTATTTGCTAATTCAATCCAGTGTCACTTAACACCCAGAGCCCTGCCTGAGCAGAGGAACACAAATACTGGTTTACTGTTCTGTATGTGCTTCTCTGGGTCCTGGTGAGGTGAGGTGGCCTCTGAAAACTGAAACACTGACCAGCATGTAACTAACAATTTGTGTCCCAGTGACACAAATAGTTTCTTCATATCAAAGTCATACATGCTTTACTTTTCGGACGTGATGTGCAGTTGTACAGGGTTTGGTTTCTAATACCTGCTGCAGGATATTTCACAGCCACACCTTCCTTGGTATTTTATGGCATATGTGATTATTTCAGACATGATGGAAAGCTCTAAATGCACCACTGGACTCTCTAATTCATTCTTACTGATATCTTCAGGAAGTGATCTAAGATAACTCTCTATTTATATTTTCCATGTGGCTCATTAAAATAAATATGTTCTCTCAGTGACTGTTGACCTTGTTATTCCCCTCCACAAATTATACTTTATGAACAAGCATGCCACTTTTAGTCACTCTGCATAAATATATAAAAACACTGTTTTGTTTCAAGCGTTTTTTTTTTGTTGTTTTTTTTTACAAAACACCCAATTGAAGATGTTTGTTTACAGTTTATGTATTAGAACAAATAACCCAAATTAAGCTACTAATATGCTGCGTTCAGCTGTTTTGTTTTACCAATGTCCTGTTTCTTTTGTCCCAACTTACACCAATTTTTGTGTTCTGTCTTTTCTTGTTGATGTTTCTGGACCCATAGCCCAGTCCTCTGTGCTTTCCAGTAGACTAATATTTGTCTTTCCACCTCCTCCCTCTCTCTGAACATCTGGACTGGAGCTTTGCGGCAACACAAACTTCCTTGGCAAGCCCTTGCATCGTTTGATCATTGCATACATAACTGTCAATAGTTTAGTGTAACCATAAACATTTCCCTCTGGCCACCAACGTATGACTACTCAGCTGACTGGTGATTTTTGTCATCATTTATCACAGGGATATGTAGGACACTGTAAGCCATGTTGCTGTTGTGGCACATTGTGATACATGTATTTATAGTGAAAAATGTACTTATTGAAACTAAGGTAAACATCCAGGAATTGTAGTGGTCAAAGGTTTCATTTCATTTCATAAATTTGCCGATTATCATGTAAACCAACAAATTCTCAGAATAGCTCTGTGGGAGGTTTGACTTTAAAAGTTTCTTTTTTCTTTTTTCTTTTTTTTTGCTTTTATGAGTTTCACCCTTGTTTGATTTTGATAGGACAGTCTGCAGGGAGCTGATGTGTCTGTGGCTTGGGGAGTAATAGGATTGGTCTGAGCACTGAGGAGGAAATGAAAAACACATCCAAAACCTTTTTTTGTAGCATCTTTTTCTTGCTGTAATGCTTCTATGGTCGAGGTGGTGATAAGAAAAATGAAGACGGAGAACAGGAAAGAACACGAGCTGGTTGTGAACGTGCTTATATTTTCAATGTCTGCGTGAGGAAGCTCACAGATATCTGTGTGAATGTCCGCGCTGCTGTGCGCGTTTTACATGTCACCAAGTCAAACAGCGCAAAGTTTGGTCGAATTTCCTCCTTGTGATGGAAGTCGTTACAGTTCCAGCTCACTGCGCTGATTGAAGTCTTTTAGTCACAATGGGCTGGTGTGACTCCTGAAGCAGGGTCAGAGGAAACTGCATCAGTAATCAGGTGATATTCAGGAGGAAAGATGTGTTCAGTCATTCTACACTCTGCAGGTTGGGGGAGTGTGAGCAGCTCCGTGTATGAATTCTGTCAATCACATACACAAACATACAGTTTACTCCACTGTGTGCACACATCATGCATGTCTGCATGTGTATAAACACAGTGTGCAAAATGTATGCACATTTGTTAATGTTGACACCCTATCTTTCAGAAGCTACTTGATCCAAATGCTAGTGTTCCTGACTGGCTTGGGACATGCACAGGATGTTTTATTAAATTTGAGGTAACTCAAATTAACATCTCCAGTTACCCAAAATACTTAACTCAACAAAACTGATGAGTTGAATGAATACTGCTGGGAGTTCACTTAATTTATTAATTTCAGCTTCCTGAGAAACATGATAGCATATTAGCAGACTTTCTGGTGTGCAGTGTCTGAGTTAAAACTGTGAGATCATCAGACATTTCGTAATCATGAAAGCAGTGAAGGTTAGTACCTTACATTTCTAACTTTGCAAAGCTGCAGCTTGATGAGGTGTCCTTGCACTAACACTGGTGTAAATGTGGCTCCAACAGCAGCTACAACTTGATGTGTCAAAAGAAGAACTGATATTCTAAAGTGACAAGTGTAAAAATGACTCTGTCTTTGTGCATGAAGTCTTAAAATGTTACTTCCTCAACTTTACATTTTTACAACTCACTAAATGACTTTTCAACTTAAATAAAGTGAAGTCACATAATAAGGTAGCAAGGAAACATGATTTAAAGTTAATTCAACAGTTTCACAGTGTATAGTGAGAGAACTAGACAATGTGCTGTGTGATGCTGCAGGAAATAGCTGTGTCTCTGTAGATGGCAGTGTCGCACAGATTTCCTGCAGCTCTCTGCATGTCTGTGTATATGTGTGCCTCTACTCAAGCCCTTTATAACTGAGATAAACTCTTATAAAGGAAAAATAATGGGAAAATCTATCTTAACATTTTTACATAATTTTGCATAAACGTACAAATGCAGAGCACTTAAAGACGCATTATCTGATTTTAGTTCTGTACTTGCAAACAGAATTTTTCTAACAAGCGCTTTGATATAAACATATAAATACAGCTGAAATACAGGAGCATTTGTGCACGTGTGTATATTTTAAAAGATCACTGATAGAAATTGCAGATTCCTTCTCATCCGTTACATGGGCTGTCGGGAAAACAAGACAGCTCTTTGAGCATGAATAAGCCGAGTCCTGAATTCATTTGCATTCATATTTCCAGTAAACATATTCCTCTGTACTGCACAGACAGAGGCATCACTGTGAAGAAGTAGTATATGCCCCAGAATGGCCACAAGCAGAGAGAAGGGTGCAGGAAAGAGAGGAAACATAGCATAAAGGAGCAGATTAGGACAGAAATGGAAACGGAAATAGTACATTTAGCAGATATGGTATTGATAAGCAAGCGGAGGTTGGATGTGAGGAATGCTGCCGGGAAGAGCTTTGACACACATTGTAGTGTTGTGAAGGGAGAGGAGGAAAGAGAGGAATGGGTTTCTGGTGAAAGAAGGAGACGGATGTGACCCAGTGGTTAGTCATGTCCCCTGTGGGGTCCTGGGGGTCCAGCACCGTCTCTTGCTTGCGTTCTCCCTCTCGCTCGCTCTCTGTCTGTCAGGCATCTTGCACTCTTGTCCTCTGCTCTCCTTCAACATCTGGAGTCTGTTTAGCATCTTGAGCACCAGAGCCCCCACCATGACACCTCTCCTAAAAATGCCTAAGATCAGGACTTTGCAGAGGACACGATGAATAAACATACAAGAATGTCAGTGTGCAAGTGCTTTCTTAACATTTAATACTCTTCTTTCCTTTATTTTTTCTCTACATTCATCTTCACTCATACTCATTACTGATCACATACCTACAAATCAGTGGGCCTCTCTCTTCTAACCTCAAACTGCTAAATCATGTTTGACTAAATCCTGTGACATTTTCACAGAAAGACAATCTGCTGCTTTAATGGAAACCACTTCCAGTAAGGTATACATCACTGTCAGCTGCTTTGATGATCTTTGCTCAATTAGCTACAAGATTCCAGCAACACTGAAACTCAACTACCACATGCTGTTCTTCTTCTTGATGGTTGATAACACTGTAAATGAGTCATGTTTAATTGAAAGCTTTTACAAAATCTGCAGTTTATTTGTAGGAATGCATGCATGTATGCATGTGTGTGTTTGTGTGTGAGTGTGTGTGCGTGTGTATGTGAGAGAGAGAAAGAGAGAGAGTGTTAGCGCGTGTGTGTTCTGTGTTTACATGGAGTTGTCACAGTCTTCCCATGGCCAATGGATTAGAAGTTAGCAAACACCTCTGTGAAAGTGTTTAACTCCAGAGCCGTGATGACGGATTTTCACGCTGGTCAGTCAGCAGATGAGCACACCGTTCATTTTCTGTTGTCAGCGAGATGACCTCTGTGTCCATGCCTGGGACATCCCTCAATATGATGGCTCATGGGAGAAGAAGTTACGTCTGGGGGGTCTGGAGTTGTGTTCTGGTCAAAAGCTCAAAGCGGGGATGCTGTAGAAAGAGTAGCGTGGGGATGCGGGAGGTGATACACCTTGGATCGTAGCTTTTAGGTCGGCGGGAGCTGACAACTGTAAAATGTATTATTGAGTTCATATGAGGCATACGTGTGCCATGTGTGTGCAGTGAAATGCCTGATGTGCTATGCTTCGAGGTGAGATGTGTTGGCTTATAAAGTAACTGGGTGTGCAGCCTACTAAATGCTTTGTGTGATTGCAACTGTAGTTTATGTGTATGCACTATATGTGTGTGTACACACTGAGTCTTGGCTGCGGGGGTCCACAAGGGAAAGGGCGGGGGATCCTGGGCACCAGGCCTTTAACAGTAAAACATCTCAGAGGCTGTCCGTCACAAACCTAATGACTTGAGCAGAAGGAGCCTGGATTTTGGCTTTTCCCCACTGCTGACACCAAGAGCCATAAAACACTACATGTTTGGAATGCAGAACATGAATCCTGTGGCTGAGAAGAGCAACACAGAGATCACATATAAACCAGAAACATGCAGGCTTACACAAACAGGTCTCAAAGATCTTGCAGTATAGGAAATGCTGTTAGTGAGCAGTAAATTGTGATATTTACATCTGCATGAATTTGTATTATTCCAATCAAAATGTAAAGTGTTTGTATGTATCTAGCTGGAGAGAGTCTAGATACAGAGTGATTCATGGAGTGGTACAAATGACAGGAGGTCATACCAACACACCAGTTCTCCTGATCTTTACCCTCTAACCTATAGAGGCTAAAGACAGGGTTAGTTTACGAAATCATGACTCAGAGAACATACCAAGGACTGGGCATCAGTGACACCCCACAAGACGAGTTAGCTCTGAAGGAAAAATAAAATAAAATAAACAGAAGCAAAAATGAGAAGAAGTTTAGGGATTTACTGAGTGATTAGGTTTATATGAATTAAGACAGGCTCAACAGAGGCAGACCCATGTCCAGGAGTCATGTCAGCCTTCCAAAAAACCATGTCAAATTCCACAGCATGTGTCCATTAAAGTCCCTTATCTTGGCCCTCCTCCTTCACACAGAGAAGAGGTGGAGTTAGGTTACTAAGCCGACCTCCCACATGGAGCCTGCAAACAGCAGAGGTGGAGTAGTGACTGTGTTTTACAGTAAGGAATGTTACATGTGCATATTAAAATTCAAATAAATGATTTAAGAATTGTTTCCTTCCATCTTTTTTTCATCCTTCATTTGTAGGATTTAAAGCCTTGGAGATCTAATTGTGTTGATATAATCTAAAGAGAAGCTCTGAAGCTCTCTGAAGCACCCCCAATAAGTTGGATTGGCTTGCTTGGCACTTCTTGCATACAATTCGGTCAAGCTGCTCCCACAGCCGCAGTAGGGTTGAGCTTCAGTAACTGTGCTGGCCACTCCGCTTCACCTTTACCGCCACCAGATCATCACAGATCTGCATCTTATGAATGTTCTTCTTTGTTATCTGAACATCTCTGAACATCTTCATCTGTCCATAACACTTTGTTCTAAACATCCTTTATGTTATTTTGTCCCAATAATTTGTTTTAATGGACATTCTGAGATATGTCTTTTTCTTTGCAACCACCTAAATGTACACGATACACTAAGCACTATACAGTACAGTGCTGTATGAGATCACTACTCATATAGAAAGGCCTTCTTCTTCTTCTTCTTCTTCTTCCTTTTAGGCACCACAGTTTTCAGCTGTGCTAACATAATTGCAGATGTGCTTTCTAATGATCAACTAGCCTAAGTAACCCTCAGTTGATAAGCCTACATTAATAGATATAATATGTCACAGGAACACAGGACTAATGGTTGCTGTAAGTGGGCCTCTCTGTGCCTATGTAGATATTCCATTGTAAAAAAACAAACAAACAAAAAAAACCAGCAGCGTTCGTCAACAAGCGAGACGTTTCTAAGCAACTTCAAACTTTTGGAGCCTGGGTAAATATAGAACATGTTCTGCAAGTAAACAGGCAAGACACAAGTAGTTGACTTTTTTTGCAAGAGAGCCACAAATATGATCCAAACTCTTCCACTTTTATATAAATAAAGCTATGAAATAGTCATTATCAACCTGACATTGGTATTTCCTGCACAAGTGATGATTTTAATCTCACTGCAGGCCATACACAAAGTCAGGCTGATCAAAGATATGACACCGATTATCCTGAGAGCCACAGAGGCCATTGTCATTTGTAGCTGCTCCTTATCAACTGTAATAGGTCAGCTCTCCAGGATCCACTGCAGGCACACAGCCATGCGCCATCACCATGGAAACCAGACAGTCACAGGAGGGATTAGACATGATGAGCTGTCACGTCTGAAATGGATACAACGATTATAAGAAAGTGGACTGTCACTGGGAGAGGAACAGTGGCTGTCTGGGGACCAGGTGAGGAGACAGACACGGGCTGTGAGGACATAACGAGGGAGTCTGTTGCCTTGTTACAGTTTCATGTGTCAAGAATTTATGATGGATTTCACACAGAAACTTTGCTCTAAGGCTCACCAGTGTCACATGTTACCTTCAAGGCACTGAACAGGTTTCACAAGTAAAATATCTCGGCCTTAGCTAACATTTCCAAATTAAACTCGGGAAGTGATTCTCCATTTCATACAGTGAAAGTTACGAAAGCCAATATAAACATGAGGAATGATTACAGCAAAAAAATCAAAATCAAAATAAGTCCATGTTCCCATGGATTATGTCTTTAGGCAGATTTCCTGAACTTATCCTTTAATCACAAAGAATCGAATATTCAATCTGAAACATCTTCTAAACTACACAGAAGGTAAAGCTGTGAATGTATGGAATATAACTCTGCTTAAATGTCAGAGTTGCTACTAAAGCTCTATCAACAGTGAAAAAGCATTTACTTGCTTTCAAAGCTTTTTAACTTAAAGCAACATTGCAACATTCTCAGTTAAACCCTGCATCTAATGCTCTTCCTCTTATTTGCCTTGTGGACATACAAAATGTTTTGTTTCCACAAGAACTTACTCAAAATGTTTGTTTTGCTTACAAAAACCTCACTAATAAAAAGAAGCGTATGAGAAAGGGGCATTGTGCAGACATGCTGATCAGTCTGACAGTGGTACAATGGTTGTTTTCTCAGTGAGACTCTGCAAATGAAGAGCCCCAGAGGTACAGCCCCAGGTTTAAAGAAAAACATCACATTGTATCTGGAAAATTTCAATGAATTTTTATCAGCTCCGTCTAAGGTACAATTTAACGATTCACTGAACGCACAATCTCTAAAGCAAAAAACAAGTGAAGAGCAAACAAAACACTATTACAACAAAAAATATAGTATCAGCACAGGCTAAAATACATAAGTTCTAGTAGAGCTGTAGGAGACAGTTTGGGTTTACTATATGCTTGTGTTTCCACATGGCAGAGATAGAGGGCAGTATTTGTCTATTGGAGCAGAGCTAGTTTCACACAGCCACAGAGCAGAGATGAGCTTCTTAGAAATAAGATTGAAGCTTGTCAGTGGACGAATACTTCTGTTCATTGCTTCTGTCTCTGGCACAGTGTTGGGTGGAGTATCCATCTATATTGTGGTTTGCATTTCTACAGTGCTTTGTCCATCCTAAGAATCATTACTTAGCGTAATTAGTGCTCTTATACTTTTGTCTCATTTGAAGAGATGCATTGAGAGCATTTTAAGAATAGTCTCAAGTGCATCTGTCTCTCTCAAGCAGTTAAGAGTGGTGTGGTTTTTGTAAGCTGCCTCAATTACCCTGAGAATGTGTGGCTCTGTGTGTGTGTGTGTGTGTGTCTCTCCAGCTCTCTGCTTGAGCTCCAACTCATCGAGAACAATGCCGGTAAACTGTGGACTTTTATGTGGAGCTAACATGGAAATAACAGAGGGAGAAATGATTGCTCCACTTTAAATGTGGGACTGGTGAGGCTGTCTTTGTTGACATGTTCAGATCTGGCGCAGATCAGCTGTGGCTTTGGTTTGATGAAGCTGCTGGTTTCTTATTTATGTTGGACTATTCCTCAAACAGCATCGCTGATCAGTGGCATAATGTTTTGTTGAAGTTTGTCATTGTTGTCTCTTTGTGAGCTAAAACTGCTCAAGTTTTGAAACCCACTTTTGAGTTCAATAAAGTGTGGGGAAGTCAGTTCAGCGATGGGTCAGGCAACACACGGTGGCTTTCACCTACCAATGACCTTAACCGACAAGCAAATCCCCTGACAGCATCTTTGGGAACAGATTAGCAATCAAATCCCCCTCTGTGTGCCTTACCTCTCTCTCCGACAAGGCAAATGTGTGACCATGACAGCAAGTGACATAATAGGGGTTTGCACATTTCTGAGTTTATGTGTATGCGCTTTAGGTGGATGAGATAACTGGTCATGTCTTTTGATGTGTCAGCCAGATAATCATAAGAACTCCACTGAGTGATTTATGAAGAAGCTGGAACACACACACACACACTGATTGAATCCCTGCAGGGAGACACAGAAGTAGACAGGACCCAGTCCAGGTCTGTGTTGTCGGACGGGGCAGACTAAACAGTAAACAGACACCTCACAGGGCAGAGTCACAGTTTACATTGGAACTGCATGGCACTCAAACAAAACTGTCATATTTTCCACTTGCAGCATGATTATATTCATATTCTAACAAAAGAGGAAAACTACTCTTTGAAATGTATTCCCATTGTAATTTATAAACATAAGTGTTTGGACTTTGTAATTACACAGCAATGTGTCATACACAAGTAAAGTTCTAAGACAAATGATGTTCAGTGTTCAGGGTATCTGTGTGATTCTTGTGTGTGATGTCTGTCAGAGTCTTTGTGGTGCAGCCTGTATAATAGGAGGATCTGGCTTTGTAATGGGACCCCTCTCTATGGGCCCTGGCTCACTGCCAGCAACCCCAAATGCCTCTTTCTGGCTGTTGGTTTAGCCGTTGATCCCTGGAAGTGGCGGTGGAGGATCGCGGCCATATTGGTGCTCACATAAATCACAGGATATGGTTGGTTTTTTCTTGTGGTTGTTAATTCACATCTCTCCGCAATCTCTAACAAAGCTGAGATACTTTTTACCCAAGCTCAAAATAGTCTTTTCTCTTTAAATGGGCCTGTAACACAGCAAGCCACAACACAGGCCTACATCGTTAATGTTTCTTTAGCTTCATTGAGGTTTGTTAGACTTAAAGTACATATAGCAATTCTTCTAAACAAAGTATGCTGCTTATTCATGTGCTGCCCTCCTACACACACAGTCACAGACAGACAGGCGGGCACAGACACACAGGAGCTGAGATTATAGCTGTCGGGGCTCGTGCTTTCTAATCAGAGGCAGAAGTGGAGATGTTAGTTGCAGCCAAGGTAGCTTATATGATGTTGGCTGACACAGAACATGGCAAAGGATTTTGTTCACACAGACTTTTTATTTGTGCCATTCATGGGTTTTGTTGTTGTGTAAACCATGAAGCTATTTAGAAGTAGTGTCCAGAGCTTTTAAACTTTTAAACTCTTTGAACTTTCAGTCTAAATCCCACATAAGAGAACGGCAGTTAAGTTGGGTTTGACTTCTGACCTCCACGATGTCTGTGGGTGTAGTTTAGCTTTATATTTTATACGAAAACAAAGACTCCACAGACATGACTCCATCACTGCAGGGCTATGCTGTTACATAGTGCTACTTAGAGCTAAATGCTAATGTATGCATGTTAACACTCAAGATAGCAACATGAATATGTAACGTCTGCCATGTTTTTTAGCACGTTCTGCAAATGTAGCTCTCTGATTCATTCTGGTTGAGCATTTGAATTTTGTCATCGATAAAATGAAACATTTGAGAAGTTTTACAGACAGTATAGTATACATTGAAAAATAGTAATAAAATGCACCCACAAAAAATTATGATGCAGAAAGTTGAGGAACCACATTATATAGTTATTGAATGTCAGAACTACATTTCATCCATCTAGTCTGGGAAGTCTGAGAATCTGAGAGCCATCTGGGAACAATGAATGTGAATTTGAATATTAGACATTGCCAAGCCTAGAGCAACACCACTTCCAACACTACAAAATATGATTTTATCAGTCCTGTTTAAAATTCTGTCCTAGTCCAAATCATTTGTGTGCAGTTCACAGCACACAAGACCAAAGGAGGACTGCATTTCCATACTGAGACGGAAAAGACTGAGACTGAGAAAATGAAAAAAAAACCCTCTAATTCCAAAATCCAAACATTACAAACAATGGTAGCAAACAAAGTTCACAGATAAAATGGACAATATCATCCCATCTCCTCTCATCAGGCCCAGAGGCTTATCTCACTTGCAGAGCTGCTGTGTGAGGGCGGCATACACACCACCCCACAGCCCCACCCTCGCCGTAATGAAAAGTGTTATGAATGTATGTGTCTTAATTCTCTTCTACTAATGTCTGTGGGTGGCAAAATTAGGGTGGGCTGTGCTGGGGCCACTTAAATAGAAAACCGTGTCCAGTTTAACCAAGCTGCTCTAAGCCGATTTTTTAAGGTCACATTGGCACCAATGGGGGATTAGTTTGGTTCAGATCAATGTCTGATTGGGATCTTTCTCTCTGCCATTGCCTCCCTCTGTCCTGGGAGAATGCAGCCAAAGTCTTGCGATTTGTACTTGGGGAGAAGAAAGGCTCTCCCCTCCCATGGAGGACAAAGACACACATTAGCTCAGTTTTGCTGTTTTTTTCCTCCTCCAGCAGTAAAGCTCCCTGTCAAAAGGATCAAACGTATGAAGACATGACCAGTGATGGCACCCCACTGCAGCTGCTGTAGCTACTTCTGCACTGGGTGTGTGTGTGTGTCCAATATGCACATGCATATGCGTTCATTTTCTCTGTGTGTGTGTGTGTGTGTGTTCTGTAAAGGGGAAAAACAGGTGCCTTTAGGAGCAAGTTCATGCATATGTTATGAAAGTATGCCTGTAAACATTTTTGTGCTTGTGAATATGGTGTCTTGGGAAGTGCCTGAACAAGTGGCATCCACATTAGTGGAATGTTTGTCATATTTCCCACAGGACTTAACCACTGATTACAACCTAACCATTCAATTTAATGTTGACTATGGTTGACTATCTACCCACTGAAAAAAGCACTGATGATGATGATGATGAAATCACACATTACTCCTTGGATATACATACTGCAGGCTTGTTCGTCCTGCAAATAAAATATCTTTTCACTTCAGAATTATTTTTAAAAGATAATATTAATCATTTCAATATAATTCAAGCTTGTTTTGTTAAATTAAAGAATGCTATTTTGCTTAAAATACTCTTAGGGTTCTCTTTAAATAGATTTAGAACAATAAAAAATACTACAAATTAACTGTTTGCAACCA
>OMLM01008024.1:130467-145675 GCA_900302695.1 Helostoma temminkii
AAGTGAGCAGCCACAACTGAGCAAGGATCACCAAACTACATTTTTGTGATAAAAAAAACATAACTCTAACAGATTTTATTAAAGAAAGGGATGAAAATAACTAATATTTTCTTATTTTTATTTATTTATTTTTTTCAATAAAAAAAAAATGTTAGAGCTGAAACATGGGTGAAAAATGTCAACAATGTAAAAGCACAGGTTTTTCAGCTGCGTAGTAAAACTGGTTTTATGTTGGTAAAGAGATCATAATAATACTAATATTAATAGAAAAAATCAGTATTCCCTGAAGCTTTTACTAGCATCATTATCACCACTATTCTGGCCTACAGTTAGACATTGCATCGCACTGGACGTGATGAAACTCACATTATGTTTAATATGTACTTGTGCTCTGAGCTCAGCACTCACCAGAGTGTTCTTCTGGTATTCTGGTGAACCCTTATGTGTTCAGACAAAAACTTACAGTTCATCAGAGAGCATAAAGCATGGAAAGATAATTACTGGTGTCCATGGCAAGTGAAATGTTTCTTTGTTCATCTATATGTCTCTTTACAGCTCAGTGTATCATTATCCAATCCAAGAGAAGACCAACTAAGCAAACAGGGCAGACCATAATTGACAATCAAGCTGTACAGTAATCTGTAATTCCATCCACAGTCCGTGTCATTATTTAAAGAAAAGTGCAAATAAGAAACGTGTTAAGTGATTTGTCTTTTTCTTCTCTCTGTACACACAATATTTGATTTATGCTGGCTCACACATAAACTAGTTGATACAGTGAAGTTCCCAGCAAAGACTGAAAATAAATACATAAGAAACTGCAAAAACCAAGACTGAATATGTTATGAGAATGTTAACATGAATACAGTTTTTGGAAAATTGAGTTATACATGAAATCAATCTACTGCACAATTACACACAAATGGTTATTAAATCAAATACCTGTCTCATTTACATTTGAAAACATTTTAAATGTCCATTGTCAATGCACATGTAAATAGTTAACTGATGACACAACAATCTCAAGTGACTTCCTGCAAGTGTACTGCTGCTATAATGGACTCTCTTCCCCTTTAGTAAAAGCCCATTGAGAGGCTCTGCAGCTGGGAGTGTTTGCCTCCTTGTAATACACTGGTGAGGGTTAGTTAAATTAGGGTCAGGGGTCAGAGGTCAACTCAGGCCCTGGTCAGGAATTGGTTTAATTGACCTAGGGATAACACTGCAGGCAGTCACCTGTAACATTAGTATTTTGGATGCCAAGAGTATATATCTGGAGAGCAGGCATTTTACATTTTAGATGTTGTTTGCTACTGATCCAAAGGCAACACAGCTCAGCCTGGAGGGCATTTATTATACATTTATACATTTATTTAAAACTTAGTAGCTGATTGTTTAGCCACTTTAAGAAATACACAACACTTCTAAGATATTAGGGCGCACATTAAAATAATAGGTTTCTCATAATCATACACACAAGGCAGGTAGAAAACAAACCATATGACTGACATTAATGGTATCTCCACTCAGAAGCTTTTAACTGCATAAGTCACAAAATTAATGAGAGAAAATGTTTCTCATTATCTCAAGTTCTTTTTAGCTCAAAGTGCAGAATTAGCTATTTGATGGAGTGATCAGGTCGGAGCTAAGTACTGAATGGTGGTGAATGGTTTTACATAAAGTCTCATAAGGAGGAACATCATTCTAAGATAGAATATGTACCATGTTTTCTTGTGACTGTATGATGTTGCCTTATTTGGTCACACCAAAGGCAACCCTAGTGATAAACACAACAGCTGGAAGCCAGAGCAATCCCAACAACGGCAGTCTGCGCTGGGGGCACATTTCTGATTGTGTAATTATGATAAGCACCAATGTAGATGAAATGGAGAGGTTATTATGCAGGGAAACATTTCCCATATCTACAGGGCAGGGCCAAATGTTGCTTCTGTGCAGTCCACTCTATGAACAAACTGGACCTTTAAAGCCTCAGCAGTAACAGTATTAATTGTATAAAACCATGTGAGCCAAGTTGGCTTAGATTGTATTTTTTTATATTGGGAATAGAAAAGTGCAGGATGAACACCCATAACAGCAGAATAAACAGACTGAACATGGAAAAAGTTACAATAACAATAAAGTTTGCAAATACCTAAAGTACACACTTATATATTCTTATGTTTTGTTGGATGTATTCAATCGAAAACACAAAAAAATGAACAATTCATTTTAAGAATATTTCATGTATTACAAAAAAATAAATACCTTAATAACTACCTGAAGAATCTGTGGCATACTACTGATCACTTTTTATAACTACATTCCATGTCTTATGCAGCACTTTCTAAAGGTGCAAAATCAAGTTAACCCCATCAATAGTTGCCCAGAGGCAATGACATATCCATATTTATTCATTTTACATTTTGTTTTATTTACAATCTCAATTTCAAAGACATTGGGGAGCTGTGTAAAATCTGCATAACAACCAGGGTGTAATGATTTGCTAATCTTAAACTCAAATTTAATTAACAGTAGAACATAGTAAGCATATACAATTTTTAAACTGAGCAAATGTACCATTTTTAGAAAAAAATAATATAATTCTGAAACTGATGGCACCAACACATTACAGAGGCAACAAAAAACTGGAAAAATAAGCACTCACAGGGAAAAGTTGGAAGAACAATTGTTCCTAATTAAGTTAATTAGGAATTTAACAATCTTAGTCAGTCTCTCAGAAGTAAAGATAGACAGAGAGTCATCAATCTGTGAAAAGCTGCGTCTACAAATTCAAAAGATTTCAGAAAAATTATCCTCAATTGCAAAAAGCAGTGTCCCAACTTTTTTGGACGCTGGGGTTGTACAATGAAAATGACAGTCACTGTCACTCTCCCTATGTAGGAAGAGCTAAATATAAAATATATATATTAAATAATAATAAGGGCTTGTACTGGGCATAAACATCTTTTTGGATGTTTTAACACATGGGAGGTCTGGCATGATCAATTTAAAACCACCTACTCTTGAATTTCTGGAAACAACAGATAATTGAAAAGGCTTTAACTTTAACACTGATTGAGTAGCAAATGGCAGTTGTTTTGTTGGATGGTTTACCTACTGAATAAATTGTTATAGATAAATGAGGAATGTTTTCTGTGTTATGGTATATATTTTTAATTTCTTAATTTTTTTTTACATTTTAGTGTAAAAAGTTAACAATGTCTTGGTGTAAAGTCCTACTCTCCACCATGTTTCATCAACCTCAAGCTTCATGATAAAGTTAGGGAAAGATCGTGGCCATTGTTAAAAGAAACCAAAATTTGAACCTTTAATTAATTAATTAATATTGACTGTGTATACAATAAATGAAATGTAATCCTCTGATTTCTTACTATACCAAAAACTGTCAAAATCAGACCCTAAGCCATGATTTTTTATCAAACTCTGAATTTTGTGAACTGTTATTCACCTAATTTATCTTGCAGCCTATTGGACACTTTGCATCCAGTTTTCTCGCTGAGGGAAAATGTGTTTGTTTTACTCATGGGTTAGGTTTTGGGTATGAAAAGGAAAGATTGACAGTGCACCTGTGGGCTGCCAATGAAGGAGTGACCCTGAAAAAGAGAGGGGGAAGAAGCGGGGAGTGGCTGCCAGAGACGTTCCTTAGCTCTGCAAACCACTTCAGTTCTCACTTGAGTGCCTCTCTTTGGGCCTTAACCCACACACACCCCCACCTAACTGCTTCAGATTGAAATTCCTCTACTCTGCAAGGCCTTGTGCTCCCCTCCTCCCTCGGCGCTCGGCACACACCGAGGGGCATTCAAAACGCATTAACACCAAATCAATGGAAAACAGTGAAAAAAGCAAAAAAAAAAGAGAGAAAGAAAAAAATCTCCTTAGCAACATAATCTAGACTGCCTGACGAGAGGACGAGTGAGAAGAAAAGGAAAAGAGAGGGGTGGTAGTGGCGTTTAGGGAGGGAAAAAGAATTGGACACAAAGCCTGGGCACACAGACAGCAACAAAATTGAAAATTAACACAGAAGAAACTGTTCCTTTTTTTCATGGGAACACAATCAGCTACATTAAACCCCAACCAGGCCCCTCCTCAACCAGCCTCCCTCACTTGTGGACAGAGGCACTTGGGGGGATTTTGCCCTCTTTCTGAGAACTTTAAAACGCAGCAACAAAGGAAATACAAAGGTAAAGAAAAACATTTACTGTGCAAACATATATATTAATACTGCAGTAATAATCACAGAATTTCTCAAACTCAAACATTATCAAATCACATGAGGGAGAATTACATTTCATTTGAGGGTATTATTACATTTTGTGCATGTTTTTAACCTTCGGGTAAAGCATGAAACTGAGGATTTTGGCATTGATATGGCTGTAGTTTTCTTCCTGCAGTTAATGACCTTTCCTGTGAATCCCCATATTACTGGTACATGCTTGCAGACCTTATCTACATGTCCACAAACACTTGTTGGGGATTCATCTCTTCTAGCCTTTAGACAAACACTGTGGCTTAAAGAACTCAGAGTCTACGCCTGTGACAACACTTTTGAGATGGAAGACACTAAATTGAAAATGCAACAATAAATAAACAACAACTAAACCGTTATGGTATAAATGGGAGACAAATAATGATACTGATTCGACTAGGAATGACATATCCTGTTCATATGTACCTCTTATGATGTTATGTTACTTTGTGTATACTGGAGAACAATTAGCACAGAACGGAACTCTGGCCACCAGCAGCCCTGTAAATAACCTATGACCTCCACTACATGATCAGCCCATTGAGAGGAGGGCCTGCTTTAATTAGGAGGTCATTAAGAGCCAACCTCAACCCACCATGGGACAACATAAAGCCGGCACTCACTCCCACCTGCAATCACAAAATCTGCACTACAAATTCATTCAAATTTGTAGTGCAGAAAAATGTGGGTCTGGTTTTATATATCAGTTTATGCATGGAACAATTCCATTGTTTGGTTTGTGATCTTGAAACTATAATGTATAAAAGTCTAAGAGTTCTATTTTAGCAGTAATGTTAATAAAATAAAGTTTGCCTCCATTTCTATATTATATACTTCACTAGTGGGAACAACATTATATGTGATTGGTTGAAAGGTAAAAGGAAGGTTACTTCTGACCATCATCTTTAGGGTGAATATAGAGGAAATGAACAGTGAAAAGTGAAATGAGGGTGAGCAGCAGTTTAAAGAGGTGAAACAAAGTCAGATAGAGCATAAAGGTGGAGAAAATAGATGACAAGGGGAAGAGTGATTCCAGAGCCCGTTTATTCAAGACTCTGATTTCACACTTGCACAAAGAGCTTTGAGGACGTTTCATCCTTTTCACATTTCTTCTGCATTTATTCAGTGTTATTCTGCAGTGCAGTGTCTCCTATATGGGAGAGGGAGAGCTGCCCAGAGAGGAGTCAGCTCCATTCACAGCTTTATAAATCACCTCAGCATGCGCAGACCGTAGCCAATCAGCCAATTACGCCCCCCTGACACACCGGGGCTGATAAAGAAGGCCCAGGACAATGGGATCACAGGCCAGATAAACGACCCTTTAATGAAGTCGCTCACAAAACAGGCCAAAACCGCGCGCCCCACTTACGTATTCCATCACGCCGTTGCCCTCACATTTCCTCTTGCTCAGCCGCCACGGCAGGCACAGCTGGGGAGAGGGAGACACAGAGAAAGAGAGGCAGAGTGAGAGAAAAAGGAGAGAAAAATGACTCTGTGCTCTGACACCGCTAAGCCCCCCCACCCAAGGCCTCTTTCAGACTTTTGGCTGAACAAAAGCATCTGTTTCCATACTGTGCCGCTCAGACCCCCCTTCACACACACAGTCTCCGGTCGGGTAAGAAGCCTTGCAGGAGCTAAAAAGGGCAGCACTGGGCCGTATGCAGCTGAGGCTGCTCACCTTGTGGCACAACCTATTGTGCACCCAATTCCAGGAGCTTCTCCATCCATCTTTGTGTCTGTGGGACAAATAGAGAAAGAGAGAGAGAGAGAGAGAGAGAGAGAGAGAGATAGAGGGGTACAAGACTGCAGCTGCAGGATGAATAAGAGAGGGAAAGAAGGGATGAGGTGGGAGTGAGAGAGAGAAGGGGGCAGCTGCAGGGTGGTCCCACCCCTACATCTCTCCACCTCAAGAGTCTTGTTTGGGATTCAGAACACAAACAACTTTGTGCTACATGCTACAAGCTCAATTCCTGCAGCACGGCTGAGGTAGAGGTGGAAGAGAGAAGAGAAAGACAAAGTCAAAGTCAGTGTTTTACATGAAAACCATCAGAATGGGAGCTGCAACATTTTTAAAACCATTCAGTCTTAAGTATCTTCAGCATCACCTCTCTGAAACTATTTTAACATTATCACCACATGAAAGGATGATATACTGCAGAACTGTTGCATCACACTAAATCAGGTACACTGTATAAACAACTATTACTCTTTTTTAGGTAACTATCTTGGGGAGGGAGAACATAATCCAAAAATATGTCTGGGGCATGATTCATTATTTATTTATTTTTTTATAAAACATGAAAACCATGACTCTCCATACATTTGGAGACATTGTGAGAGTATTTTGAGAGAGACATTGTGATTGTAATTTTCAGTATTTCTAAATACATGAAAAAAAATTGGATCGCCTGAAACAATGCTTTGCCAAAACGCTGAAAACACATAAGTTATGAAGACACATAGTTTTCAGGGGACAGTGGCAAAATAAAAATCATTTTAAAATAAAAAACGGTTGTACTAAACAAATATATGAAGAATAAATCAATAAATTATCAATTTTCAAGTAAAAGCCAGCTAAATGAGAGAGTTATGACCGTTTTGGTGGACGACTGAGCTGATGATTATCACAGCTGCAGGTGCAGAAAGGGTGTCACCAAGTTCACATCCCTCCTCCCATCTCTCCTCTCACCCTCGCCCTCAGCAGTGTCCAGAGCTGTCCTCCCTGTCACCAGACACCATGGGCTGAACCTCCAGCCTTCACACCTCAACCCACTCCTTTGTACTTTGTGATTGTAACCTTGCTCCTGAAGGAGCTTATTATGGATTAAACATACAACTACCTTTTCACTCAAAGATACTTCTGTTCCATAAAGTACCTTTATCAGAAATCCTCTTCTTTTGTCATTACAAGGCTTAAAGCCTTTTTTGAGAAGATCCTTCACAGAGGTTTGTGTGTTTTTCTGATTTATATGTAGATTAGGTCTAATCTAAAGATGCTCCTACAGTATCGCCACTGTAGAGATATCTTTTCTCCAGCCACACAAACATCTCTCACTCATACTTAAAACAAATTTACTCTCTCGGTCATTGTCCTGCTTTATAATGAGACTTTTAAGAGTGCGTTTAGCATTCAGGTTTGGTTATTCATTCCCCCTGTTTCAGCCACGAAATCTTTGTTTGGCTGCTCCTCTTCAAACTGTGGAGTGTCAGGAAAGGGCGGGGGGATCGATTTGATTCTAATCGGACCATGAAAAGAACATGATATAACTACTTTCAGACCGGAGTATATTTAGACCGACTCCCTTTCACACTCTCCTTCTTTCCATTCCCCCTACCACACACTTTAGTGTGGACACAATGAAGCTGGCCAATTTGAAAAGCTTTGAATGTCTCGTCAATGACTTTGTGAATACAGGGGAGAGAGATTTGGAGAGGAGATGAGGGAGTGAAAAAGTAGGGAAAAAGGGGGAAACAGAGGAAAAAAAAGGCCAGGGAGTAGACATAAAAATTCCAAGAGTTGTTTAAGCGTGGGTGGGTTCATTTGCATGACAGCGCCATGTGAATAAGGCTGACCTCTTGGACCGCCCCAGTGCTAGCCCGAGCTGCAGCCTGACGTGCAGGCTTTGACCCAGCTCATTGACTCTGAATGGATACTCTGTCAAAGGGAGGGACCTTGCAACTCTCAGCCGGACAGGCATCTGCAGACCTCCTGTTTGACACCCGGCTACCTCTCTTTCCACCCCTACTCCTAACACGGCACGCATGTACACATGCACACATATAGACAGACACATTTACTACAACCATTGGGCAGGTCTCCAAAACTCTCTTATCTCCAACCTCCTGGCCTGAAGGAAGAATTACTCACACACAGAAGATTTGAGTACAGAGAAGTAAACATCCATAAAAGCACTTGCCTTCGTAGTGAACACACACACAGCCAGAACAGGTGCAGCAAAGCTCTTGCACGTGCAGGCCCATCAACACGCCTCACTTGATAGTTCTATGATTTACTGCAGCAGGCAGGTGAGAGGACATAAAGTGGACCAGGGGGTGACTGAATGATGCAGCCTGCATACAAATCACAGTAGCTGCCCCGAACTCCCTCTCGACCCCATACAAAGTTGTGACTCTGTGCAAACACAAAGCTTAGACAGCTTATAAACACTCTTCATTTATCTAGCTGGCACAGAGCTGGGACGATTCAGACAGGAGCTCTTGGCCCTGACCTCGGCTGTCTAGATACGATGAAAAGGAAGCCCACCGCACTTGGAAATGCAAACAGTGTGAAGCAAAACACTTATTAAGTTTCTATAAATCAATTTACTTCTGTGCAGGTAGTTGAAGTTGTGAGTAAAGTTTAAGTCAGGAGGTTACTGTACAAATGATTGTTTTTCTTTTATATACACTTATATAAAAATCTATCACATGGGGCAGAGAACCTGCATCACATGTGCTGTTGAAGAAAGTATTTCTCTTTAATGGGATGACTAGACTGGGGCGCACCCTCAAAGAAGGGTGGCACATTTGTAAAATTAGTAAAAAGGTGTTAAACTCAAATTTAAAATCTTCAAAATTATAATAAACTATATTTTATTGTGTTATATATGTGTGTTATATATGCAATAATGTGTTTGTTTAGCGTAAGAAATGCCAAATAAACAACACACAAACAACAAACTTCAACTCTAAATACCGATATCAATTAAAAACCAAGAGGTAAAATTCAGTATGTCTGTGTTACAAAAATATGAATACACCTTAAATCTACATAATAAATACATCATTTTTATTTGTTTATTAAAAATGAAAATTATATGTTACTGATTCATATTAATTATTATTGTTTTAGCTTCAAATTTGGTGAGTTCTTCTAAAATCTCACTCATTTCATTGGCAGGTTTGGAAATAAATTATAACTTGAAACTTTCTAACATAAGTGCTGCTGGAGTCATTTTGTTTGCTAAGAAAAATCCTGAATGTGTGTACGTGAAAAGGCAAAAAAGGATAGAACCAATTAATTAATTCCAAAATCTGTCTGTTTTCTATTGCCCTTCCTTTACATGGATTTCATTTTTCATTAACTTCCATGCAGGTGCATATTGCATCAAACATGCTGAATTATTTAGCTTTAATGAACCTGCAATTTAAATTAAATTAATCTCTCTAGCATTACAGTCATGTAATAACAACAGCATTTGACATGGACATAACTGGCAATAAAAGAGCAGGTGTAAAAAAAAAATAAAAAAATAAAAAGTTTAATAATTCAAAACTGACTTTTGATGGAATCTATGCATTTGTTGCATCTGAGGCTTTTTTAAAATTTCTACATCGTGACCTACTGGAGGACTTGGCCCAAACCTTACAGCTTCTAGAGTCTTCTGTTCCTTCATTTGGATAATTGGATCTGAGGTGGCTTCATTTAAGAAGAAATTACAGATTGTATGTAAACCATGTGAGGAAGTACCACTGCAGTACCACTGCATCACTGATGAGTTGTATTGATTTTAAATACTTAATATTTCTAATGTTTCTGTATCACATGTTGTCTTTTGGTTTTTTTCACAGTGTGTGTGTGAAAAAAATGTAAAAAATAACAAAAGAAAATTCTACTTAGCAAATAATTTTAACTTAATCATGTGATTTTAACATTGCACCACTTTATAAAACATATAAGACCACTAGGCTGTGTTCCTGTGGAGGGCAGCTCTGTGCTGCTGCTGCTACGCTTGATCACTCACAGAGCTGGAGGGTGGATGCAGCACCTGCCCACCAAGCTCCAGCCTGTTCATGTGATATTCCAAATTACCTACCACACAATAAGCTGCCTGTTGTATAACAAGCTCTGCTGGGCTTAAAACACTTCATGAGTTTCTATGTCATTAAATCTTGTGAGGCCCCCAATAGATGCCTAGTGCTGGATGGATGCAAAAATGAACGATCTGTTTAAATTCTATCCACTTTTGTTATTGCAAAAGCAAATGAACATCTCAACTCTAAGTCTGGGTGGATCAGTTTTTGCATTTGTTTACAAACTTCATCTAAAATCCACAGTGAGATATGATCTGTGAGACCTCCTCCACTATTTGTGTAATACCAATAGAGTCAAAATCAAACAGAGCTGCTGGATTTTTGATGGTTTCACACTGTGCTGTGAAATCACATCTTCATAACTTCTCTAAGTTAAGAGTCTAAGAGTATGACCATTTAAGGCCTCAGTCCAGAAGGTCATACACTAACATGCTACGATTATAAATCTAGAGACATGGGCTTGGGATTATATTGGCACTTAATACAGTTCAATGCTGCCCCTAAAAATGCAACCTGAAACTTACATGAGGAGGAAGCCATATATCAATTCTGTGCAGAAACGCTGCAGTGTTCTCTGTGCCTGAGCTCATGTATGATGGACAGAAAAACAATGGAAAATGCTCTGTGCTCAGAGGAATCCATGTTACAGCTTGTTTTGGGGAAAAACTGATATTGGATTTTCCATATCAGAGATAAAAGACTATCATGACTGTCATCAGTAAAAAGTGCAAGAGCCAGCATATATGATGGCATGAGTGGCTTCCATATGTGTGAAGGTGCCATCATTGCTGTGACACATGTGGAATGTTTTAGCAGAACAATGGCAAGCCCATGCTATAACAGAGTAGCTTTGAAGACACAGAGTACATGTGCTTAACTGACCTGCCTGTAGTCCAGATCTGTCTCCTATTGAAAATGTAAGAGCACAGATTGAGTATTGTTCTTGTTGTCAGTAAGAATTAGCTAATATTTCACTTACAGCTGCCAAGTAATTAAAAGTGCATTTAATAGACAAGGTGATGTAACAGTGGCAAACATGCCTCTTTCCCATTTTTAAATTGGTTAATATCTAAATTTGATAATAATTACAAAATATAATATAAAGTAAGTAAGTAAAAACTCCTGTAAAAAAATACTTTATTGTGTTTATAGTGTTTATTGCATTTTTTCAAGTTCCAACTTTTCTCACATTGTTCGTAAATAAGATAATCCTCTCAAGGTGAAAAAGAATAACATGCCCTGACAGGAAGGCACTCCGTAGAATTCGAGGCAGATTTCAACCTTATTGACTTGGGTTTTCTGAAGATAGGAATAACTATAAATGAACACTGAAACGCCAACAGCTGTAACAGTGATGACAAAACACAGGGAAAATCAGATTCATGTTCTTCATTGTCCAAATGAGCAGAATAATGTTCAGAGCACAGCTGGGTTTTGAGTGCCTGATAGGTCCTCCACCTTTCTTTAAACTTTTACACAGTCTCTGATATATTCATAATAGACGGGAAAAAAGAAATCGATTAAGAAATAAGTTTGTCTATTTGTGTAAAAGTCTTTTTTTGACCTCCTAAATTGGCCAGAAGCTACAGTACATGATGTTGGAGCGACAAGCTGCTCAGAGACACTAACAGGCAACAGTGAAAATCAACATAATGACAGATTCTACTCAGTGTGACACTTTCCCACATCAATATTTAATCTGAGAAGATTACATGTAGAAATAAATAAATAAGAAATATTGTTCATTTAAAAACAGAGTCTATCTGAGAGGAGCTTATGCCCATGAAAGCCTTGATCTGTACAGAAGAGCAGTACAGCAAAGAGGATGCTAATTAAAACTATGAAGCTGCAGGTTTCTGGATTTCTGATAGGATTACAGATGTAATTCAGTGGAAGTCATTATTGTAGAAGTTCAGACCATCTTCGTCAGCCAGGGGAAAAAAATGATTGATAGGTGTAAGGTGCTGAGATGAAACAGTTTGGTTTGTTTGTGTCTTCACAGTCTGATAAACAGAGAACAGAGATATTGGTCCATGTCTATTCATGGCCCTGGCTGGCGACAAAAGACACAGCCCGAACACACATTCCAGGCTGCTTCCGCTCCAGCACACAAGCTCAATCCCAGAGATTTCCCCTTTCAAAAGGGGAGAAAAAGAGGCTACAATATCACCTCCTTTAGGCTGAAGGAGAGACCGGTCAATGTAACCAGGGTGGAGGAACTCCTGTCACTCACTCTCTTAAATCATTTCCTGATTTAGGTTTCATGGGAAGTCAGGGGGCTCTCTGTGAGCAGAGGAGGGAGGAGAATCTTCCTGGTTAGTTTGGTTAAGACTGTTCAGTCTAATTGGTTACAATCCATAACTACAGCTGCTATTAGTTTATGGTTTTTCACAAGTAATCAGAGCAAGAAGGAAAGTAGAAGATGTCTGCACTTTGTGGATCTGCGCTGGAGTTCAGAAAAAGTCTAAAGACATCATGCTGAACCAGAATAATTTGGCTAAAAGGCCAATCATTAACGAAGCTACAACAGCATCTTGATCTTCCTGGAAACTAGTGAGGAGCGCAGTAATGAGTCCCACAGCTGATAACTCCCACACTGTGTACATATATAGAGTGACCAACAGTGGAAGAGCCTCCTATTGCAAAAAATTGAGGACTATTTGACAACTCAAGCAAAAAGAGATTGAAATAAGGGCTGTTCTGTGCTGTCTCTGTAATGGCATCTGCTTAGTCTGTTGGAAACAACAGAGGAGGCTGAGGGACGAATCAGGGCTCTGACAGTGAGCTTTAATAAAGACGTTTTTCTGGGAACTTAACCGTGATCTGCGTCACTATCAGTTGGTGTTTATCTCATTTTCGAGACTCGTTAATTGTGTGCGCCACAAAACGCGGGGACACACACATGCTGCGTTGAGCGTGGACATCCAGACACGTTCGCTGGCGCGGGGGCACACTTCAGTCTGCAGTGTCTGGTCTGAGTGGTTCTGTGAGGCTGAGAAGCGTCTCCCTAATTAGAGGGAACCTGGTGCAGGACGTGTCTGCATGCCATCAACAGGGCCCTCACTGGCTTTGTTCTGCAACCTCTTCTTACCACTGAGGCTGTCACTTTTCTTTTCTATAGGACAGAGGGCCGTGCTCCTTAACAGTGTTATCTGCTCCCAATCACAGAAACAGATCTTTCAGGGGTTTCGGGGATATATGTTCCACACTGCAAAAAGTTCCAAAATTTTGCACTAATATTCAAATGCAGCTAACTGATCTTAACTAGTGAATCAAAAAAGCTCCTGAACTCCTGGTGAGAGACATTAAAGGGGACTGCTCTGCTTTGTTTCTCTGGCTAAGTTGTCACGCTGCTTTAAGATGTAATTATTTCCAACTCATTTTTGCATAGAAACCTAATTATTCACTGTGATATAAATTAGATTCCACATTCATGGAGACCATGAACCCCCTAAACTCCTGCAGGATGCTATTCAGTGGCAAGCCTCTTTCTCTCCCCTGCTCCCCTTTTCTCTGCAAACCATGAGATGGAGAGTAGCCACTGCAGCTGCTATTCACATCAAGCAGATAATTGTTAATGAAAAGTCATTGCGTGGCATTATGTTGTCCACAGGATCATTGTTCATTTCCCCCCTTCGCCATTGAGATCTATATGGAGGACCAGAGTGTTTCCTTTGAGTTTTGGTATTCAGGATCTGTTGCCTGGTAACTAATAAAGGGGCAAATCATCCACTGTATTGGCCAAGATGGGCCGCAGACTGGCTCTGCACAACAATGCAAGGTTTGTAAAAAGGCGTTGATACAAGTTAATGACACTTGTTCAACAAAACATTAATGGACTTCTTCACGGTATAATATGGCATGGGATGCGACGTGAATGAGAGGGGGGAACTTTAGCAGTTCACTTTAACAAGTTTGTGTGTTTTTACTACTGGGAGGAGCTGATGCACACATATAAACACCTTTGGCACCACTTGATGTACCTGCAGAGGCTCATACTCCATAAAGACACTCTGTTTACCACTAAAGAGAATAAAGTGCACTCACCAACCTCTGAAGCTGGAAACTTTTAACAAACATATCATATTTAAAGTTTCTTTTGGTGTTTTTGAATAGGCTGGTGATTAATTGCCCATCAGCACGATGTGAAAGGGGCTGAATAGAGGAGGGTAACCGCTGCACTATAAACTAAAAGGCGCACAACGCTGGGGAAGAAACGAGTGAGAGGTGGGGCTCAGGGCTTTATACATTTCTGAAATTCTTTTTTTTTTTAAACAGCGTTTAAACAGTGAGTGATACTGCACCGGCCCCATTTATTGCACCGGCTTCTTAACCGAAGCGGACACAAACTGCAGCCCTGTCACCCCAAGCAGAAAAAGGGGAATCAAAGGATTTTCCCCTTAAATGGACTAATTTTCTCCTTGAATTATGAAAGTAATGGCTAGGTAACAGCCTGTGCTCAGTACCCGACAGCTTAATGCTTCCTAAATCCGTCCACGTGGCTCCACTAGTCCTGGCAATTAGGCCTCATTATAGCCTCATAAAGGATCTCATTTGTGGGATTACTTAATAGACAATGAAATTTTATCGTGCAGAATTATGGAAAAATAATATTAGAGCTCGCATGGTGTGATGAAGTCGCGCGCCACGCATCATTCTGCTTGGTTTGCTCCCTCTCTCTCTCCCTCTCCCTCTCTCTCTCTCTCTCTCTAATATTATCTGTGCCATAACAACTGCGCGTCCTCCTTGTCAAACGCTGGATTCACTTTATTATCACAATTACTGTCTGCGTGACAGACATGTTTGTTGCATTTTAAAGACTTTCTAATTCTTCCAAACAGCGCGATTAAACTCTGTGTTCATCACATTTCACCCTCTTTTGCTAAGATTTGCGTCACAATGAGGAGAAACTGAGCAAAATATGAACAAGATGAGACTTTTTAAAACTTGGGATCCAAAGCTGGCTGAAGTAGCTGTGGCTGTGGGATACATATGTTTCCTTCTTTTAACTAACGGTCAGAGGAGAAATCAGAACACATGTGTTGGACCTGCACCGTGTGCACCGGCTCGCCTCTGTCTGAAGGTCCGAGGCGCTGCTTGGCAGATGAAAGCCGAGGCTAAACCTGCCGG
>OMLM01008024.1:145695-176528 GCA_900302695.1 Helostoma temminkii
AAACCTGCCGGTGACCCGCCTGGGGATCAAACTGGCTAATTATTGTCACAAGATGAGGGATTAACGCATTTCTGAAATAGCTGCCTGTTTACCCCCGCACAGACCGACCATTATAAACACTTTCTAATTGAATCCTAATCGCCATCAAATAGCCGCAGCCCAGACTCGCCATCTCTTCATAATTCTTTAATTGCTGCGAGTGAAACCTGAACAACCGGATTCAAAGTACGGCTCGGTTGAAAAGCAATTAGTGCCTAAGGTGGCGCAAACACTGCTTAAACCTCATTTAGAGAAAATAAACGACTATATGAACATGTAGCGGTGCTTTAAGTGATAAAAGACGTATTGAGCAGTCGTTTTAAATTATATGCTGATTAGAATTCATCTCAAGGATGAATTGGGAAAAAATGAATAATGATCAAATGATATTTATTTAATTGGAAGCGTGGAAAATCATCATTGTATTATGTATTATTACTATTAGCAGATGTCATAAATAGTTTCTATTTCAGTTTTCACTGCACCTGCTCTTTCTTCAGATGTTCATTGCTTATTTATGTGTATTTAATGTTGCATGTTGAATACTTCTAAAGTCATACATGTTCATATAATAACAGGTGGAGTGTTTCCAAACGGCATTTTACAAATGTGTATTTTCACATTGACTTTTGACCAGTTCATTCTCATACACTAAGTCAGACTTTAGCACAAGCATGAATGTCTCTTCTTAAAGATGTATTTATTTTCATACTGCTTATGTGACCAGCTTCTGGATGGTTTGCACCAGAAAGAAAAAATAAACAAAAACATTTTTAAAAAGTTGCTGTTTATATTTTCTAGTGTTCAAGGCTTTTCTAAAGTCGAGGATAAAAAGAGTAAATCTGCAAGATGTGATTGGAGGCCCTGGGAGACATCACGTGGTTTGGGTCGATGACAGTATAAACCCTTAGAGCCGGGTGCGCACGTGGGTGACGCTGTAGGGCCAACCCTCTTCGGGGTCCCTTTTGTTGAACCATCAAACATAAGCACCTTTGGAGTTCCCGAGGGGTTCAGATGAGAAACAGCTATCATCTTGCGCACGAAGCGATCACTTATCAGCGGCGCAGCCATGTCCAGATCTTTTTACGTCGATTCTTTAATAATCAAGGATACGGTTCGACCTGGACCAGCTGAGCATCCGGGACAAGACTTCCTTATTCCCATCAGCATGCACTCTCCTAGCGTCATGACGGTCACCGCTCCGGTGTGCCCATCCAGGAAAAATGGAACTTTCTGTGTTTGCCCGCTGTGCGTCACGTCCCACATCCACTCTTCCCGCAGCGGCATTCCCATACTGAAGAATCAGTTTCCAGCAGTGGAGGCACAGTACTGTCAGAGAATAGCCCATCAGCAGTCCCCAGCACTCGCTCATGCGGGACACACACCGGTCTGCACGCCCACCTTCAGCGTCACAGACCCCAGGAGATACCACTGTCTTTCTATTGGTAAGACACCTGTTTGCTACTGTCTCGGCTCACAGATATGAACACTGTTCGCCGCATATTGATTAGTCTTTTCATTTTATGATGCACTTGCAGGCAGTTGTGTGAAAACTGTCACTCGGCTTTTACGCACGTTGATTTTTTCCCGCGATATTTGACGTTATTTGATTATTTGCATCTTTGACTGTGTATAGACTTGATGAAGAAAAACTAAAAGCTTGACTTAGAAAATGTTGTTTCCTCACCAACAGGTGCCTCCGAGAACAGCCACATACAGAATGGCAAGAGGATGCGCACGGCGTTCACAAGCACACAGCTCCTGGAACTTGAAAGGGAGTTTTCCACAAACATGTACCTCTCAAGACTCAGAAGAATCGAAATTGCCACGTATTTGAACCTGTCAGAGAAACAGGTGAAAATCTGGTTTCAAAACCGCAGGGTGAAGCACAAGAAGGAGGGTAAAGCCACTCAAAGAAGCGCGCACAGCGGTTGCAAGTGCACAACCGGTCACACAGACTATTCAAGGTCAGAGGATGAGGAGTCTCTGTCTCCGGCCTCTGCTTCGGAAGAGAAAGAGGTGTCACCTATCTGAGAACAACACGACTCCCTGATTCCCTATGCTGGCACTTACTCTGTCCCGCTACAGTTCTGGGTTATGGCGTCACACAACCCCCGAGCAAAGAATCCCCTTCATGAAGTATGAGAATAAATACTCAAAGTGTGTTATATACTTCATGTTTAGTTAAGTTAAAGGAAAATATGTGATTATATATTGTTGAAATATGTGGAAACATGACCCCCTGCGCTGTATATGTAACAGACCGGTGTAATTTGATCCCCTCAGGGTTTCCCCCTACAAACCAGTAAATTAACCCCAGTTCATGTTTTCTACTATTGCCCGATGTCCCATTACTGTCAGTGAGGACCAACCTGTGTGGAACCTGTGCGCAATAATTTGTACAATATGTATATGTGTATTTATTGTAATAAACACCAGTCGACCTAAGAACTTGTCAGTGTATTGACTTATTATGACAAGTGATGGATCAGTTAAAATGTAAAAAATAAAGTTATGTTATTGCAAATCATTTTATGACTGATAAGAATTTTAAAAGAGTAAAATACGTGTAAGTGCAACATGAGATGCATCTCAACGATTACTGCCCGCTTTTCAGAATCCTATAGGCACACTGCACAGACATTCTAATTGTCATGCCATAAGCATTTACATTTTTAAAATCCATAATAAATTTAGATAAATTGCATAAGAGCGAATATAAGTGGACAGTAGATTTGAAAATATCCTCCAATATAGTAAAGTCCTGCTAAATGACATCACTGATTCAGTATTTAAAACCACTAAACAGTTGGATCACATTGTCTGGCATCTAAATCTGGACGTCGTTAAAATGGAGTTTTCTATTTTTCGGACAACTTCGCGTAAAAGCTTTTTACACACGCGCAAGTGAGAGCAGTGTTTTACAACATAACCTTTCCCATTCGTTTCTATCACTTGACAGCTATTATTGTTAAGCTGTCGTTACCAAGCTATTGGTTTTATGTTTAATAGTCTGGTACATCCGAGCGTTCAGTGTGCGAGTTTTATTTAGAAACATCATGTAGCAGAGGAACCATTTACATGATACAAGCTATTTCATTCTAAATGGATGTGATGTGCTTATAAAGTGTCGCTGTAATTTCTGCTTAGATCTGACCACAAAAGGGTACCCGATAATGCTCCTGGGGTGCAGCCAATAGTCCATTAATGTTCGCTTTTCAATAGATTTTTGCTTGTCCAAAGCGAGTTTAATTGCGTTTTCGGTCCCACGTTGGTTGATTATGCTGCAACTGCTGCTTGAAACCACAGAACAAGGATATATAGAAGTGGGCAAAGGGTTTGACAGGTTAGATTGTCCTGCCTTGGGACTCGCATTTAGCCGGAGACCCCCGACGGCTGTGTGCTCAGAGAGCTTTGAGAGACAGCTACAGGGTTCCTCCGAGCGACAGAGAACGATTTAGTCACTGTTTCATTAGGCACTATTTGAACCTTTCAACTTATGGTGAATTAAAGGGGGCATGCTCAAATGGAAAGACTCTGAGGAGGGATTACGTGGGAGGGGCCACTGGAAATTAGTTGACGCCTAATTTAACTCGTTTCTGTCAGAGTTTGGGATACATTCCTAATTGAGAGGGGAAGCAGGTGAAGTTTTGGTCCCACGCAGGCCCATTCAGAGCGGGAATAAATGGTCTCCTTTCACATCCCGCTGGTGATAATATATTATTGGGGGAAAGCCATCTAATGAATATATATTGAAGTTCCTATTAATCGAATTAGAGTTTCCTTGCAGGTGTGAAAGACCAATGCAGCGTTTGAAGCAATTAACAATAGAATAAACCGCAGTTTTGAGAACGACTCCCCCCTTTTCAACCTCACAAGACACTTACAATGGGATGAAGCCCCTTTAAGAGTAGATGTGTTTGTCCAGGTCGAAGGGCTTCGGCTTCCAAAACTGTCACACGCACTAAAAGTTCTAATCACATTGCTTTGTCAGAAAAATCCTTAAGAGTATGCAAAGTAGAGACCGTCGATAAAGACTATACCTGCTAATGCACAGAAAAAGGAAACCACTCCACAGACGTCAGGCCTCGACCACCATTGAAAATGTGGCAATTACGCATCACAAAAGACAATTAATAAGAGCGCTTTTCAGCCGGTTGCAGCTGCTGTCTCATGCGGAGAGACACAGGCTGGAAGAAGCTGAAGTACCAGTGTGGAAAAGAGTGGAACAGGGTTTGGCCTAGAGGCGTCCGTTTTATTTATTTTATGTGTAGAAGCTTCACACACCCTGCGACTCTCAGCTAAATCCTGGACGGTTATGTGTGTTATGTACATTTAAACGAACATCATAAAACTCTGGTGGTGTCATGTTTCACACGCAGAGATCAGGCTGCAGAGGGTGTGTCATATTTACTGTGTGTGTGTGTGTGTGTGTGTGTGTGTGTGTGTTATTAGCCATAATGGTGACCTTTCAAAACGAAATGTCAAGTGGGTAAATCTTTTTATAAACAAGGTGAGCTACATATATGAGATTATTTATTTGTATTGATTTCGAAAATGAACTTTCATTTGTGTGATGTACATCAAACAGGCTTCAGGCAGACAGGCACTTTAACTGTAGTTCATTTTTTCAATCCAGATGCGTTTAGTGCACACGGAACAAATGAGCTATTTTACCTCGGTTTAAATAGATACTGTCGTGTTTCCTTTGTAATTATAAAAACTCACCGGTTCCTGCGCTTAAAGGCTGTTTCACTGGGTGACCACACAGCTCATCACTAAGTCTTTCCTCTCCAGTTTGCTGTCGTTTCTTGAGGTCAAAGCTGCAGACAAATAAAATTGTAGAATTTAACTGAGTATATCTATCTATCTATCTTCATAGATAGATAGATAGATAGATAGATAGATAGATAGATAGATAGATAGATAGATACCGCCAACTGTGGTGAGGGCAGACTTCAGCACGCTGGACAGCTCCCACGGGCACCAAAGGCCGCGGTCAGTCTGCAGAGTCATCTTCAAACACTCAGATGTGTCTGCAGGACACACTGTGTTACTGTGCTGTGTAAACTTTCACTGGTAGATATATGATCTGACATACAAGACTGTGAGGTGTCAGGAATCATTTAGCACTGGCGGCTGTTTATGGGCGTTAATCTGCTGTTTCTATTAAAAAAACACAGATTTTTTCAGGAATATGTTGAAGCTCATGTTTATCAGTGTTTAAACGTGTAAAGAGAATCATGCGCTAATAGACGTGTGTGCTGTCAGGATTTAGGTCCATTCTAACACAGTACTACTAAACTATACGGAAATGACGTATAAGCACCTCAGTCTAGTATTCGTGTTTTTTGCATGCTTTGACATAACGGCCTGTGTTTTCACTGTAAAGATTGAACGTAGACACAATTTTGGTTTCTGTCAAAGCCCCCTGGTGGAGAGCCGGAGGCAGGGTGGGAACATGAGTCATGGTGGTAGGATGATGAGCAGCATCTGCACTGTTTTTGTTTCAAAGCTGCTGAAAAAATATATTCGCCTTCATGAAGAAATAATCAATTTAGAATATAAATGATAAGTTCCATGTGCGGAACAGCATCTTTATTTAGGATTTTAAATCCTCAGTGGCTGAAGGACACGTCTGACAGAAAACTGTTAGTGAGATTTGATTGAAGACGTTTGGAAAATACAGGTTAAGTTCGGAAGTGACTCTGGTGTTTTTGTTTTGTTTGTTTGTTGCTTAAATGAAAACGTGTTGCTTCAATAGCGATAACTGCAACACGATCAGAAGTCAGTGTGAGATCTTTTGTTTGGAGAACAAGGACACTGTTCTTTCTGGCAACATGTGGAAGTAATTGCACCAAGCCGCCGCACGGAGCTGAGAGAGGAGGAGGGGGGTCGGTGAATATCGGCCCCGGGGCTCTGCAGCTCAGTGCAGACACACCAGTCTGATGCCCCTTCTTCCGTGATGCCCAGAGATACAGTAGGTGATTCACAGGGACCCATTATTCTAGTGTTGCCCATAAGGAGAGCCCCGGGGTAGCTACGGGGGGTTGGGGTAAAGAAAAGTAATGGCTGTGCTTCAGGTCTCGGTAAACAGCTGACGCCGATGTGCGCAAGTAAACAGGGTTGACAATAAGAAAGATCCTGCTGGTTCTCTAATTTCTTCTAAGAAAATGTGAGCGAGGGAGTGAGAGTGCGAGTGAGAGGAAGAACTGGAGGGAACGGAGGCCAGCTGGTGATAGGACGGTGTTGGAGCGCCCTCTATGAGCTCATCGCTCCACTGTTTCTGACTGATGCACCAAAGCTGTGTCCATTCATGAGACCGCTGTCATCCATCCTGCCGGAAAACTGTTTTTAATAAAGTGCATCATTTTACTGATACCTGGAGAAAACGCTTTCTGGGCTGAAGGCGGCTACAGTCACATCACAGAACATTTGTGAGCATGAAGGTGCAGCATCATTACATGTTATACAAGTTCTTCAAACACACACTGGACTATACTCAAGTAAAAACTAATGAAAATGTAATTCCACCGACTCATTTCAGGGATAATGTCCATCTGCATTTCCACCCCAAAACGACTCTTACTTTGAAAAGGGGTCCAGCGCTAGCAGGGAGGAGAGGGGGGTGTCATTTCCTGAGAGTTATTTACTTTGAGCCAGATGATTACTTTTTTTCGGAGGGGGTGGAGGGGCAGGAGTAGGGAGGACTGTAACATTGAATCAGTTACAGGTCGCTGTAGCTGGAGCGCAGTTGTGAGGGCGGTCGTGGATGCGGACAGAGGGGCGCACATATGTTCTCACAGCGCAGGATCTCTGAGGATTATTACCGCTGCAAAGGACCCATACTGCGCCTTTTGGAGCGGCCAGTTCACTGTGGATATATTTACCCAAACGGAATATAAAGAGAGGATTAGTACAAGGTAATTGAAATGTTGTGTTGGATCCCAAAAGATGATTCTTTTTTTTTTTTAATCTTTTAAAAAGTTTGAGGAGTTATCGAAGAAAGGCAGAAACCTCTGTGCAGTACATTCTATAGGTTTTATAGTCATAATTAGTTTATTTAATTATCACATTACCATGTAGCTTTTCAGGTTTAGATGGCCATTCTAAAAAAAAAGATTAATTTAAACTTTTAAAAGTTTTTGCATGTTGTACGCAACTTCTGCATCAGAATGCCTCACACTGTAGAGCAGACCTCAGCCCCCCATGCACCATATGGTCTCCCCACTGGACCCCGAGCAGGGAGATGCCTCTGACTCTGCTGGATAAAAGCGCTCGGTTTCGGCCTCACAGCTGGAGGTGTCACCTCGAAGACTGAAGGCACCATTGTGAGACGTTGACTGGCATTTAATTGGAAACACATTGGAAATTGTACATCGCGTTATTGTCACGTCCTGTCCGTGGAATTTGGGGAATTAAAATGGAAAATCGTCACCGGAGGCACAGGAATGAGAGAGTCTGAGGCTTCAGTGCTGGAAGTGAATGGATTCAAGAAGGGGAGAAAGAAGAACTGGCTGTTGCGGAGCCACGGCGCACTCTTCATTAACCACCTACCCCACTGGGTCACCAAGGGATTTCACGTAGGAATACCACTTAAAATTGCTGAAACGTTTAGACAAAAATGTGCATTGATTCTTGCTGCGCAGTGCAAACACTGGCTTCACTATCATTTCCATGAAATCGGCATTTTGACGCAGAACTGAACCGTTTCGCATCTGCGGATGGCAGAAAGTTGAGACAAGCCTCATCAGCTGTTGCTCAAAATGTCTCCAGCCCGGCAGAGCGACGCATCTGGCATCTGCAACATTTGTTGAGTCGCTTGGTGGGAGAGCGGAGGGGGAAAAAAGAAGGAGCAGGACGTGCGAGCAGCCTTGACTGCCACTCCACTTAGATTTACGCGCAGTGGCTGGAGGATCCTCTCCAAGCCCAGGAAAAAATACCCTCACTGAAATTGTTTGAGACGAGGCGTGTGCACAAACACGTCAAAACGGATTATTTTGTCATCCGATTCCCACGCGTGTATGTAGTTTCATGTGGAGTGGGTCCACTAATTATAGATTGAGACAAACCCAGGATAGTTTAGTCCGTTTCGGATGAGCCAGACCAGACAGCCTCAGGAAGCTCTGCAGGGGCCAAGTTTGGTTGTTTGGGGACATTTTAGATACAGGATATTCCCCAAACCCCAAGAGATTCAGATTCGACATAAATTACTTGAAGTTATTGTAGCAGATTTCAGAAAGAAGAGCCATCATTTAAACAAATAAGATGCTTTAGAGGCTGAAATAGAATAGAAAAAAATTGGTTTAAAAGATCTGTTTACTTATAGTGCAAGGATTAAACAATATAAACTGCCAGTTTTAGTATTTAGTGTGAAAACAGTCAGGCCAGGACAACAGAACGTGAGTTTTTCTTCGTTAAACTCAAAGTAAAACTTTTCTAAAAGCGAGCGAGCAAATCAGTGATAATGGGATCCGAGGAGGCTTGATGCCGTCATGGGGTGGACTGTGTCGCCCTCTATCGGCAGTGCGAGGGTTTACCTGCAGTGAAGAGGAGCGTCCTCCCCATCCCGTCCATCATCCCGAGGATTCCTTTCTTACTGCTTTAAGCCTTTCCTACGAAACACAAGATATAAAACCGTGACAACACATCTCATTCGTGTTCTCTCTGTAGGTCTATATGGATTCAGACTGGGCTTTACCGGAGAAGTCACTAAACCATGGACTAATTGATTAAATAGTAATGTTATCAAATGGGATAAATGTGGAGACAATGGTATCATATCTTATCAGTTAGGGCCAAACTTAGCTCACTTGTTAACTAAATAACTCCATTTCTGTCTGTACAGACCAGAACATCCATAGTAATGGATGGGGTCAAGACGTACGTCGTCTTTGGAAGTTTGTTGGCGGCGCTTATTTCAGGTAAATAAAAAAAAAACGTGCATGTAAAATGTTGTTTTCTGCCATTTTGTGTCAGCTTCTTCTGATGTCTTACAAACTTCTTCCAGTTACCTTTGGACTGTCGCCGCCAACTATTGTGTCCAGCGCAGAAGAGTTCACTCTGCAGCCCATGTCTACGTTCAACATAAGCTGCATCGGGCAAAGAAACGTTATTTGGGAGGAACCGCTACCGGAGAACACCTTCGTTTTGCCGGGTTACTACACGGCGACTCTCTTTATTTACAACGCAACAGTAGAAAACACCGGCTACTATATGTGTGTGTATGAAACTCAGGAGAGTGAACAGGAAAGCGAAGAAGAAGAAGAAGAGCGGGAGGCGGGAATATATGTGTTTGTTGCAGGTGATTGTTGTTTTGTTTTCCCCAATTGAAAACGGGAAATGTTATTATATTATAACAAATTCATAGTGCTGCTGCCACAAGTTGTGGTTAAGGTATAAGAGTAAATATAAAAGTGTAACAGCAACATTTTATCATAAAGTCTGAGAGACGTCTCAGTATTGCCAGTTGCGCTAACAACATATAGCTAACATAAGCTAACATGGTTATAGCATGCTACAGACAGTAGCCGAAAAAAGTGTTTAATGTCATAAATTTAAACACTTGCAAGCATAACATGGACCAACAGTGATTATTAATGACGTATAAGGGTAAACATAAGTGTACAATCCATCACAACTATGCTTTTCAATCAAACCAAATCAGTTCTCATTGTGACCTCATTGCTCTCCTTGCACATCTAGATCCCCAGAACCCGTTTGTTCCAGAGACCCCAGATAACTTGGTTGTGTCCATGGACCCAATTGGTGTCCCCATCTCCTGCCGCGTGTCTTACCCCAACTCTCACGTCATCCTGCGGAGTGTCTCCAGTGGAGAGGAGATGCTTGCCTTCTACGACAGCAAGATGGGCTTCTTCGGGACTCTCTCTCCCGGGCAGTACCAGTGCGAAACCACTGTGAACGACCAGATAGTCAGAAGTGCCATTTACACTGTGACAACTGAGGGTAAGTGCAGACAAACAACTGTATTTGGTCTAGTGTTGTTATGAATTGTTTGTGTATGTCTGTGAGCTGATTCCATCATAAACAGTATTTATATCATTATGTCTCTGTTAATGTTGTCAATACTGTAAATTTTTTGAATTGTGTCATTGAGTTCTCTTTGTTATCTGTGCTGTAATGAACCTTACTGGGAGCGGTTCTTTTCTTTCCTTTCTTTGATGAGAGAGCAGCTCTAACAGGCAAAACAATTTCCCTCTGGGATTAATAAAGTTTTTTGAATGTTGAATCTTGAATCCATATGGACTTTCGCTGCAAGTCATTCTCCTTATGAAAAGAACAAATGAAACCAAGTAAGAGTTATTATTGTGCATGTCTAAGCTTTAAAGTAATAGGGATTCAAAACTGCACAGCTGGAAACACTACACAAGTCTGTTTACCATGAGAAGGCTGTAGGGTGATCTCACTGCAGGAGAGGCATGATATCATGTCATTATCACAGGACGAGATGACTTAACATGCCTGTTTTTATTCTATGTGTGTATGTGAGTGAGTAATGACGACCTGTTGAGCCACCACTCCACGATAAATGAGCTCATAGTAATCAAGTTGTCACTATCTTTAGTTCTGTGAGATGACTGTGCTGATATGTGCTCTCTGGTTGTCCCGCTATAGCCCCTGCAGGGAAGGAGAAATTCAGTGTGGAAGTAAAAGCCAGCCAGGAGATGGTGAAAGCAGGGCAGCCTTTCAACGTCACCTGTGTCGCACCCACTGGGCTCGGCTTTCAGCAGCAGTGGCTTCATACTAAAAGCCAGGCAAGAATGCACTCCTTTCCCTTTCTGTGTTTTTTTATTTTTAGTTTAGCCTGCTTTATGGCTCCATCCTTCTGCCCTGTCTGTCTGGAACTATTTCCTTCAACCCCTTGTCATATTTCCATGTCATTTCCTACCCAGCAGCACTGAGCCTTAAATTAGTAAATAATGGTTTTGGACCTAAACCTAGCAAGTGGAATATAGCTCTAAGGACAGCCCTTAGTGGTTACAAAGTATGTGTTATGAAAGCAGTAACTAAATGTTGTGTCTTCATTATACAGTCAGCCAACCAGCTCCTGCTGCAGTTACCCCCATGTGAAGGAAACACACAAAACTGTTAGATTTTAGAACAAACAGCTTGAGGGAAGGAGGCAGCCCAAAGGAAAGATAAAACCAGAAAATAAATCCTTTGACCCCAGTGACCTCACGACATGTACGACAGATGTTGTCAACACACAACAGCCAGCTAAACATTTATTACTTTTTGAAGTGTTTGCTGCGAGGATCTGAAATTGTTTAATGTGCAGTTTATTTTTTCTCATATTTATATTCAGATTCATAATCTGTAGAGCATGTTGTCTGTTTTTCTACATGGGATTCCTCTAAGTCCTTTACCAGAGATATTAAGGGGAGGAATGCAGTACTCTTTACTCTGGGTTTTGGTCTCTGCTGCAATTACAGACTTTTAAAAGGCTCTGTGATCCTGATTTATCTCTTGTGGCCTAGTGAGTGTTTTAACCATTAGCCTTCTGCAGCTCAACACTGGCATTGTACCTGTAAAATGGAAAAACTATGAGTTTTCTATAATCTATATTCCCGAGATTTTTTTTCATCGCATTGAGTAGGATTTCAAACTGGTATTGTTCTTCTGTTGTTATAGGCTGTGGGCGCACTTCAGATGAAACAGACTCTCCCTGACCGGGTCATCTACACCCTCAGTATCCTACAAGCCACGTCTCAGGACACTGGTACTTACGAATGCTCCATCACCCATGACACCAGCAGAGAGGTCAGAGTCAGCAGCGTGGCTGTCACCGTCTTCAGTAAGTCTTCCTCCAGAAATGTTTCCTGGAAACCTGAATCAGTTTTCAGGTCAACTATAATAACTTACATACACTTAAGCCACATTTAATACTCTCATTATCTCTCAGATAAATTAGTCGTGGTTTCACATATGTGCATATGGTGTGTGGAAGTCATTTTCTAACATCCAGCTGTAAGGCTTCAGCTCTGCTTTCAACATCAGCTTCTGTGTTTTATGGGATGGTTTCAACAGATGCGTGTTAGACCTTGATTTCACCTCTGTTTGTCACTACACCTTCATTTCAATCTTTTCTTTGCTCAACAGTGTTTGCATTTCTTTACCAATTTATATCCATTGCATCCATTTTGTTTTTTTCTTTTTCTGAATTTAGAAGAGAATTCCTTTGTAGCACTGGACCACAGCGGGATACTAGCTACTGAGTTTGTCAGCCTTTTGGAGGAGACAGAGTTTACTATCCTCATTGAAGCGTACCCATCCCCCAAAGTGACATGGCTGAAAGATGGCAAAGCAATACCTAAGAGCTACTATGTCCACACCAAAACTAGCCACGATGAAGGGAATAGGTGAGAGAATTGTTTTTTTGTATAAATTAATGGACAAGGCCTTTAGTATAACAAACACTTTATAACAATCTGTAAAATACAATTTATTTTACAATTTTTGGGATTTCATGAGATTTGAGAAGATTTACTTTATGCTAGTTACAAAGACGGAGTCAGGAGGTGGTTAGCATATCATAAATAAACAAGTTAAATAAGTATATGTTATTTTAGTTAAATAAGTATATGCTGTGTAAGTTAAATAAGTATATGTTCATTTTCTTCTCAAAGGTATCAAAGTATTCTGACATTACGGCAGCCTATGGAGAAAGACAATGGGAATTATACCATCATAGCCACCAGTGGCTCTCGCAGTGCTCAGTTCTCTTTTACTCTCAAAGTGAAAGGTAAGATAGATAGCTAAACACTGATATACACTGAGTTTGTGATCTAGGACTAAGTACATGTTTCTTTCAGCTCCCACTGCTATGTTATTCCCACCATCCTCTGCCCCTGTGCTGCTACCACAAATGGAAGAGATGGTGGTGCCCCTCCACACTACTTTTACCTTGACCTGTCGCGGAGAGGCCAAACTCGTCTGGTCAACACCGCTCAATGAGCTCGAGCAAACGCAGGAGGACAACAGTGGCCTGTTTGTTAGCACCATCACTGTGGAGAGCGCCACGGTAATGCACACTGGTTACTACACATGCTCCTACAATAGGAATACCACCGAGGAGCTGGAGGACAGTAGCATCTACATTTATGTTCCAGGTATATAATGAACAGTAGCTTTTGTGCTTGTGTGTTTTCATTATTTACATTAATTTCTGGCCTGACAGATTTTTTTTACACCCCCTTAGATGCAGATGTTCCATTTGTGCCATCACCCGTGCCTTTTGGTAACCATGTCCTGTCCGACCATGAGGAGATGGAGATCCAGTGCAGAGTATCTGATCCCAGTGCTAACGTGACTCTGATTAACGTTGACACACAGCAGCCTGTGCCTTGTGTTTATGACAGCAAAAGAGGCGCTTTGGGGATATTCACTGCTGGAACCTACATCTGTAAGGCCCTCATTAACGGAGAGGAGCACTACAGCACAGAATACATTGTTCACGGCTGGACAGGTGTGTGTTCACATTTATATGTGTTGGTCATATCAACTGTTGTATTTGGTTGATCTGTACCCTGACACAGTCTTATCATATCTCAGGTGGTGCTGCTCTGCATGTTGAGCTGACAGCCAAGCGGACTGCTCTGCTGGTGGGAGATACCATCACAGTCACCTGTGTGGCTCGGGGATCTGAGATTCTGGAAGACCACTGGAAATATCCTGGCAAACTGGTGAGGACACAAGACAATATGCAACACAGAAGACAATTCAAACTGTGTGTGTTTTGGTTTAGTCTTTTAGTTGGTCTGAAATTCACTTGATGTCCTCTTTTGGTTGACAGGCAAATCGTGCTTTCAAAACAGTGCATGAGAATAAGAGGGATCAGGAGATCCTTTACACCCTGACAATCCCACAAGCCTCTACCAAAGATAGTGGCATCTACTCCTGCTCTATTACTGATATTATTAGTAACGAGAGCCAGACAAAGGAACTGGCTATCAGAGTTTTTGGTATGAAAGCTAGATTCTATCAGCTTACAATAAATACCATTTTGCATTATAGCACGAATTGTTTTCCTTCCTGTAGTGATAATTGCTGAACATCAGTCTGCCTCTCCTCTTTTCTAACAGCTGGTGAATTCATGTCCGTCAAGCCACTATTTCGAGAATATGAATCAGCAGAGCTGGACGAGGTACATGAGTTTAAGGCTGAAATCAGCTCCTTCCCAACGGCTCATGTCATTTGGCTCAAAGATGGAATCCCACTCAGCGATGTGACAGCAGAGATCTCCACCAGCCTCCGGCAGGTCAGCGAGACCAGGTGAGACTCCCATCTGAGGTCCACTAATAATAGCAGAGCTAATGACAACCTAAAAGCAACATTCCCATGTATTAACCACACCTATAATTAGGCTTTAGAGTGATTGTCAAATTCTGTGAGTGTGTGGTTATTGTAGATTCTGGTTTTTATGTTCTCTTTAGCTACGTGAGCGTTCTGACCCTGATCCGGGCCAAGGAGGAAGACAGCGGGAACTACACCATGCGAGTGCAGAATGGAAACCAAAGTCAAGACACTGACTTAATCCTGAAAGTCAAAGGTCAGGAAGAGGAATGCCCTAACCCCTTCATTTACTTTGTGTGCTGCTCTCACAACCTTTTAGCTCCATTTACAGGCAGTAGTTTGCATTTATGCACACTTTGCTATGCTAATCACCTTCTGTTAAACTATATTACAGTGCCCGCAGCCATTGTGGACCTGATGGACATCCACCACGGGTCAGCTACAGGCCAGTCTGTGGTGTGCATAACTAGAGGGCAGCCCACTCCTGTGGTGGAGTGGTTCATTTGCAAGAACATCAAATCGTAAGCTCAGTCTTATCAAGCACAACATTCATCTGCTTTCAGACGTCTAAATCTACATACATTTATCACTACACACTTTAATTTATTGTATTGTATATGTGTTTTTCTTTTTTCCCCACCCAGCTGTGCCAATGACTCATCCTCCTGGGTGCCCCTCGCCACCAACTCCACAGATATTACAGTGGACTCGCACATTGATGAGGACAATAACCTGGAGAGCCAGGTCATGTTTGGTCATCTGGAAAACACTCTGGCTGTACGCTGTCTGGCTCGGAACGAAATAGGTGCTGTCACCAGGGAAGTCAAACTGGTGTCCAATGGTAAGAAAACACACACGTTTATTTAAGTAACTTTAACAACTACTTCGCTTTGAATTGACATTTGATGCTGTTTTTTCTACCTTGTTTGCTCTTAAGTTCCTTCTATTTCTGACACTCGGAGTGTGAAAGACTTTGTAGATGATGTGTTCAGAGCTGGTCTACTGCTGTCAGTGTTGCAGCAGCTGTTAGATGATGAGTTTGTAGTGAGACAACTATTAGGTGACTTGAGGAAGGGACTCCTGACAGTTAATTTAGGAAAGTTTGGCCATTTGGTCCTTCCAGAAGAGCTTTACACTCCTGTCCTCATCCCTTACACCCCTTATATCCACTGGCCCCTAAGCCAGTGCCTGGTCTCCTCCTATATCCACCACTTACCAGCATACCTTTTGGTCTCAGTAATCTGAACACCCCAAGGGTTTAATTGCCTCTTCAGCCTGATAGAGGACATTTCTTATGCAAAATGTATTTCAACCATTAAATTTGTCGTTACAGCAGACACACATTGTACCCATGTGATTTTTATGCACTCCATCTCCATCTGGCTCTCCTCCTGAACAGGCCCTCATGCTGAGCTGACTGTAGCTGCCGCTGTGCTGGTGCTCCTGGTCATTGTGATCATCTCACTCATTGTTTTGGTTGTAATCTGGAAACAGGTACTGGTGCCATCACTTTGCGTTCATTATCACATATTCATTGTCTCATTCATTTTTTCACTCTGACTGGTAAAGCCTGGCCCATTCACATGCTAGTAGGTTTCCAGAAGGTAGCAATGCTCCTAACCTAAAGCAAATCTCTTCAGAGCCAATAAATAAGACTACATTTGTGCACAGATCTTTACTTTTAAAAACATGCGTATAGCCTAAAAAGCTAAATGTCCAGCACCAATTAAAACAGATATTTTGTCTTTCAGAAACCACGATATGAGATCCGCTGGAGAGTGATAGAGTCTGTGAGTCCAGATGGCCATGAATACATCTATGTGGATCCCATGCAGCTTCCCTATGACTCCAGATGGGAGTTCCCCCGTGACAGGCTTGTGCTTGGTGAGCTGGCTGTCATGTTTAGTGTGCTAATGCTGTAGTCTGGTGGTGGTGGCTCTGCAGCCTCCCTGCAGGGATATGACAGTTAGGATGTCTCACTCTGTCTTTGAAGTGAGGCCATGATAAGATAATCTGGTTTCAGCATAAGGGGTTTGCTGGCTAAGGTTTGGCTTGACTCACTGATCAAGGGGCTATTCAGTCACTGAAGGAGTCACAGATGAGTGAAGCAGAGTCATGCAAAGTGCATGGATGTGTTTGTGTCCTTGTGTTTGCCCATGATAATTGATCCGATGCTTTCTCATGCATTGCAGGTCGTATCCTGGGCTCTGGAGCTTTTGGAAAGGTGGTAGAGGGCACTGCCTACGGACTCAGCCGATCCCAACCCGTCATGAAGGTGGCAGTGAAGATGCTGAAACGTAAGTTCAACAGATTATTACAAGATATTTAAGCCATGCTTCTATCAGTTATGTTTCTTTATATCAGTGAAGTTCACTAGTGACTGTTGAGGTGAGGATGATTATTATTCCCTTATCTAGCTGTTGCAAGCAAACCTAAAATAAATCAGCCTAATCTCATGGACAAAACATTCTCCTTTTGAAGATGTTTTTAGTGTTTCTTTAGTACAAGAGTATTCCAGAGATGTGCAACTGTGGGCACATTACAAAGAGGAACTACTAAATCCTAGTTTCTTGGAATCCATGCTGTGCCAATTTGCCAAACAGGTAGTAGACAGGAGCCTGTGAACCACTGTAAAAACAAACTTAGTGGCAAAAAATATCAGCCTTATTAAACAATGTAATAGAAATATAGAGAAAAACTAACTCATGTATGTAAGTGTAGGAACTCCTCACCTGACAGCTGACTTTTGTACAGAGTTTTGTACTCAGTCCAACAATAATGGAGCAGAAGAACAGATAGAAAAGAAGAATGAATGGAGTAAATAAAAACACCTCTTTACAACAGGAAGTGCTCTTGGCTCAATGCATGTTTGGTTGGCTTGTTGGAGGCTTGATTATGTGCACTGATAGTCATGGTTGCTGTATCTTCTTTTAGCTACAGCACGCTCCAGTGAGAAACAGGCCCTGATGTCTGAACTGAAGATCATGACTCACCTGGGACCTCATCTCAACATTGTTAATCTCTTGGGAGCATGCACCAAATCAGGTAAATAATACAACACACTCAATCTTAGGCATCTACTATGCTCTTTAATAACAGCTTAGCTTAACCATTGTTGCCTTTCCCTTGCAATTTAGTCACCACTTTACAAAGACACAAAAACACCCACATTGACACATTCATGCACACACTTACACTCAGTCACTCAGATTTGGCAGTTGTAGACATGTACAGCTCTAACAGCCAAAAAAAGATACACAACCCTGTGTCAGCTCTTAGTGGGTGTGGTATTTTAATAGGCTTTTTATGGGAAAGTGGAGGCTTGCCCTCTTGACTGTGCTTTTAGTCTTTACGAGCTTCTGATAAGATTAGCCTGCAGACTGACGCCGATGCACAACTTTATCTGCTGTGTTGTTTCTAGGGCCTATCTACATTATCACAGAGTACTGCTTCTACGGAGACTTGGTCAACTACCTGCACAAGAACAGGGAGAACTTTCTCAGCCTGAACCCAGAAAAAAACAAAAAAGAGCTGGATATCTTTGGAATCAACCCTGCAGATGAAAGCAGCAGGAGGTACCACATATATATTTCTAAGCATAAATGTGCACTTGCATCTCAAATGTTCTCTTTTTATTCAGCCCCTCATCATTTATTTAAAAAAAAGGAGACACACACCTTAACACTCTTTTCACATTAATACACTTTGCCTTCTTCTCTCCCAAATATTACAGCCATTGAAACAACAATTTGCTCACACTCGTGTTTTCCCTTAGCCATAATCTGTAACTCTATCACATTTCTCCTTAGCGGAGGAGATTGTCTGGCGTCTTCACCAGATCAGATTGTAGTCTGAAGTGGTCTCATCTTTCAACCTAATTTCATTGTATTGAAGGTACCTGTTAATTCTTTATGACCAGACATTCATGGTGAAACAGCAGCCCCTCCTCTCTCTCCTTCTCTTTCTTTTTCGCTGAGGCCCTTCATCTGTGTTGATGGATGACTCACAGTGACCACACCTCAAAATGACCATAACATGATTTAATCCTGGCTACCATGTTAGTCTCAGCCACATCTTCCTGTAACCTCAGCTAGAGGGAGTGAGAGGATTTAAGGACAAACTCACATTGATTCACACACAGCAGGGGACTGAATAAGATGTAGAACATAATGTATTATCATTATAGGTCTTTATATGGCTAATTGTTGCCACAACCTTAGCAATAACAACATTCTTTTTTTATCTTTGCACAGTTATGTGATCCTGTCCTTTGATAGCAAAGGAGACTACATGGATATGAAGCAGGCTGACAACACTCAGTATGTTCCCATGCTGGAGATGAGTAATGCTTCCAAGTACTCAGACATCCAGAGGTCTGACTACGACCACCCACCCTCCCAGAAAGGCTTGAGTGGTACGCACTGCACTGTTCTTCTTTCATACTTCTTTGTCCCCATATTCTTTTCTTTTAGTTAGTGTTATACTTTCTTGGTTTTAGTGCTGTGTTTGAGCCAGCATTGGTTGAGGGGTACACCCTTGTCAGAATTTAGGACTGGTACACCCTGTAATTACATGGAGAGGATAATTGTAGCACATGCATAATAATGTCCAGTTTCTCCCAACCATTAGCAAAAGCCAGGTTTGAGCAGCCAGTACTATATTTACAATACGTAACGAACATTCCCTTGTGGACCACCTCATGGTGTGTTTTCTGTGTGTGTGTGTGTTTTCTAAACCAGAGGGTGAGATGGACACCCTTCTGTCAGATGACATGAATGAAGGCCTCACCACCATTGACCTGCTCAGCTTTACCTACCAGGTGGCCAAAGGCATGGAGTTCCTGGCTTCCAAAAATGTATGTTCGATTAAAAAATCATATGTTTCTTTTTTCCACAGATCTCTTTATACTGCTTAGAGTCTGCATAACACATAAGTCCCTGTTCTCAGACTCCCCTGCTTTTCCACTTGCACTGCATCCTATAAGATGACAGCTATGCTGTCTAAAGGAAAGGGGGGCCAAGGAAATCATTGGTTATGTTATAAGCAGTGCCGTGAAGGCTGCTGAGCCCACTCAGGAGAGAGGCCAGGGGCTGAATATAGTAGCCGCACAGCCAGGGCTAGAATTACCAGGCAGGGACACATTTCAACCAGAAGCTATTTCATTCAGCTTCATAGTTATTATCCCTAAATATCCAGTGGTCACAACCATCCCTCCGACTGGCATGTTTACACTAAGACCATGCTTTAGAAAGTAATATGAAACTGTGTTAAAAATGCTCAGCTAAAGTTAAATACACACAGAAACTGATGCTGTCAGTAGGAGCACCATCTGTTGGCTTGGGACTAAATGGAATAATTGTGCGTGATGAGCGCCTAATCATTTTTGCTTGCCCTCTGTTTTTTCAGTGTGTCCATCGGGACCTCGCAGCCAGGAATGTCCTCCTCTCTCAGGGAAAGATAGTGAAGATCTGTGACTTTGGGCTGGCCAGAGACATCATGCACGACAACAACTATGTGTCCAAAGGGAGTGTAAGTCTATGGTTACGCATTACCTTACACCTAGTGTGTGTTGCTGCAATGGTTTTGCAAGTATGATGGAACAGCTCCTCTCTTTAATCACACAGACCTTCCTGCCAGTGAAATGGATGGCACCTGAAAGTATTTTTGACAACCTGTACACTACTCTCAGTGACGTTTGGTCCTATGGCATCCTTCTCTGGGAGATATTCTCCTTAGGTGAGCATCTACAAATGAAAATTATGAACAAGAAATACTTGATAGTGGAGTTGCTTGGTAAGCTCATGACAATGTGTCTTGGTCTGAAGGTGGCACCCCATACCCAGGGATGGTTGTGGACTCGAGCTTCTACAACAAGATCAAAAGTGGATACAGAATGTCCAAACCAGAGCATGCACCTCAAGACGTGTAAGTGATCACTCTGTTGTGTAGCTGTTGTGTAGAACATAAAGAGCTTCCTCTAACATCCTGTAAAACAAGCAGTACATTTGGCTGTAAACTCAAAACAGCTGTCTCTGATGCAGGTGAAGTACAGGTCATATTCTCCATGGTAACATTGTCTGTTTTTACCTTTTCAGGTATGAGATGATGATGAAGTGCTGGAACAGCGAGCCAGAGAAGAGGCCATCTTTCATGGGTCTGAGTGACACTGTAGCTTCTTTGCTGCCCTCCAGCTACAAGAAGGTGAGTTTGTTTGACCCTTATGTCCCTAGACCTCTGCAGATTCTGAACACCTGTTTTCTGATTTACAGCTTCTAATTCTTGGTATTGAGGCGGGACCTTCTGTTCCTCTCTTTATTTTATAATTTTCAGGTTGATCACTGATGTTTTAGATCTAATTAGAAATGCTTTTAATGGTTTTAATTACACTCATAATGTGGCATTTTAAACCTCTTCCTCTTCCTCTGAGATGCCATTAGTAGTGTTTCAAAACCTACAAGTGATTACAGTGCAAATGCAACAGCTGAATGTCAGAGCAGCTGGCCTGAGCCAGGGTAATGACGCATCCCCTGTGCTCACCACCACCACCCAACTTTAATTAGTGCATTAAACTCACCACCACACATGGCACATCAAAACAGCGTTACCTCTGCCTCTGGGTTATAATGGCTGGTGGCAGAGCAGGGACCAACTCTTGTTTTAGCACCTTGGGTTTGGATGGGGTGTGATTTTCAGTTTGGATCACACCATCCAGCAGGCAATACAACTAGCTGTCACACTTATACCACAGTTCTCCTGTCGCTCTGAAGAGTTTGTTTAAATGCGTACACTGTATTGTATTACCACTGCTTCTGTGTAAAATGAATGTGATAAAGTTACTACTCTCACTACCTTTTTTTAACTTTAGTTTTAAATCTATTCATCTGTCTGTTTTGTACAGCATTACGAGCGGGTGAACCACGAGTTCCTAAAGAGTGACCACCCCGCCGTAACACGGGTGTGTATGGAAAATGATGACGCCTACATCGGCATCACCTACAAGAACCAAGGCAAGCTGAAAGACAGAGAAAGTGGCTTTGACGAGCAGCGACTGAGCTCTGACAGCGGCTACATCATTCCCCTCCCTGATTTGGACCCTATATCTGATGATGAATATGGAAAAAGAAACAGACACAGGCAAGTGGGCCAAACATTTACCTCTGCTCTGCATACTTTATATTGTGTCACAGATGTCATTAACTGTGTAATAAATTCCCCCTGCAGCTCTCAGACGTCTGAGGAGAGCGCAATCGAAACAGGCTCCAGCAGCTCCACCTATGCTAAACGGGAGGGAGAAACTCTGGAGGACATCACGCTGCTGGACGAGATGTGTCTGGACTGTAGTGACCTGGTGGAGGACAGTTTTCTGTGACGATTGTCCAGCCAAGTGGGAGCGAGGGGGGAGTAAGGACACAGAAATCTAGAGAGAGACTTGTATATCAACCAAAGACTCTGCCGTCTACCCTCTGGACCCATCACCTCCTTGTCCATCCTTTCAGAGGACAGAACAAAACCACTTCACTGTCTGAATGAGACTGTGGTGACAATATGGTAGCGCTCTCACCCCTTCCTGGACAATGCCCACTATTGGGCTGGAGGAACAGAAGAGCATTAATGAAAAAACAACTCAAATCAGCCTAAAAAAACAGTCACTGAGTCTGTGTGCTGGATCTGTCTAGATAAAACACACCAACAATAATGATGTTAATTTGCAGATCTATATTCTGTCTGGCATTCTTTTAACAGCGTTGCCCATAATCATTTGATATGTATTTAACCACTACAGATGCACTGTTCAAACTAGATGAGTCCGATACTAGCAACAGCATTAGCAGGTCAACACATTCCACACTCACCTGCTACATAAGAAGTACCTGATGCTGGCACAATCAGTAGCAATACTTGGATTTAAAAAGCACAAAATCTGGACTAAGTGCATTTTTTATATTTGACCATTTAGTGTTTTCAATGGTCGAACAAGTGCAGTAATTCAAATTTATTTTTTTACTTCATCAGTATGTAAACTTGTATTATTTGTGAATACCTAGTAGATACCATAGCTGTTTGAATGGTTATGGATAACAAGCTTTTTAGTTGCATGCATCTTTGCAGTCTCTCACCTTTTTCCCAAAATACATCTAAATGTTCTCAGATGTCATGCCTGACCAGACCTCAGTCGTGTTTGTCAAATGGGATTAGATTTTTAAAAATGTGTGATTGTAATGTAAATAGCTCCAGAGTTGTTTTATAAGAGATAATTATTGCAATGACGCTCAACTTTTATATATAGCCACACATTAAGCTTCGTGAATACATTACAACCAAGAAAATATAAATAATTGTCCTCAGTATGACATGAATAGTAGTAATCGTGTGACTAAACATGATAGTATGGGCCAACAGATGTAAATGATATCCTCTAGCGCTTAAGTAGCAGGTTATGTCCTCCTGTCTCATTTTTTATCTATTGTCCTGAAGTCTGTTAGCAGGTTCTAGTTATGCTAAGACACTAGATGAACTAGAGATTCATGTTTCTCTGATGTCATACATCAATTATGTGTAGACTGTTTGTAATCATCTGTATCTCCCAGCTACTGTTGACTGTGATATTATCTGCAATCAGTTGCACTTTCCAGTTTTTCCATTTTGTTTTTTTGGATGTTGCAGACGAGTTAGCCAGGCTGAGCTAAAAGAAAACAAGGTGAGAAGTCTTGCTTTAGCTTTAGATGTTTAAAGCTGTGTGAATGTGAATGAGTGAGTGATGTTGTTGACGGTACATTATCTGTAATTATAGGTAATCACACCCAATATGATGAATTCATACTTTGTTTTATTATTTTACATCATGTACATTCAGAAGATTTATATTTCAATAAATGATTTATAATGTGAAAAACAAATGCTTTCCTTCTTTGTGATTTTTAAGTATTACACAGTAAAACAGAAAGGATGGAATAGAAATGATTTATGAGTTGAACGTCAACATACACAGACGAAGGAAAAAAAACAAATTGCACTGTACATTTTAGTCTACAAGGATATATAGAGTATGCAGCATGAACAAGAATAATAAAAACATGAGGTAAAGATTAACGGTCCTCGTTTAACATGAGTAGAAATGCCTTCAAAATTTATGGGTATTGTCATGTACAGACACACAGTAGAATAATTAGTTCTGTTACCTTAGATAAGAGCACCACTGCATCAGTGTACAGTGCTGTGAAAAAGTATTTCCCCCACCTGCTTTATGTTTTACTTTTTGTCACACTTAAATGATTCAGATCATTAAACTAATAATTGTATTACACAAAGATAACCTGAGTCAAATACAAAATCCAGTTTTTAAATGATTATTTATTTTATTAAGGGAAAAAAGTGTGAAAAAGTAAAAGCACACTTGGGTTATCCAGCAGGGCAATGATCCAAAAGTCCAAAAAAAACAACAAAACAGGTCGTTCAGGCTTAAAATCCTCCAATGTGGCTCAATTAAAACAAGTCTGCAAAGAGGAGTGGGACCAAATTCCTCCACAGTGATGTGTCATTGCCAGTTATTGCAATGGCTTGATTGCTGTTGATGCCACTGAGGGTGGCACAACCAGTTATTAAGTTTAGGTGGTAATTACTTTTCCACATAGAGCTGGGCATATTGCATAACACATTCTTCCTTTGGTCAGCACTGCAAAGGACTATGATTTTATGTACACAAATAATCAACACTGATAAGTCAAATAAATATTTTCCTCCCCACATTATTCAGAGTGAGCTAAACTACTACTACAGGCAATCTGAAACACTGCCATAAGAGGGCAATAATCTTACCTCAAATCTGCCAAATACTTCTACCAGCAGATCTGCAAACAGTAATTAAGACATAATATATCCTGCCCAGTTTTCTAAGTGACAGTGGTCTGGTGGTGGTTTGTGTGGTTTAAGTTGAAGCTTAAGTTTAACCATGTGGAAGGATAAAGTAAGTTCCTCAGTGAGAGTAGCCTGTCATTAGCTTTATGTACCAGCAGAGGGAGGTAGTGTCTAGACAATGGTCTGTGCATCCAGGGACAGAGATGAAGTGGAAGAAGATACAGAAATGATAGAACAGTGCAACTGACAGTCTGAGACTGGATGGGTCCTCAGAGTCCACACACTAACAGCCCAACCTCCAAAGGTGTGTGTTTAATGGTCAAACTTGTTTTGCTCGTTATCTGTAATTTTTTCTCTGTTTGCTTAAACAGTTAAGTCCTTAAGGGAACAGAGTGGGGTCAAGATCTGCCTCAAACCACAGTTGCAACTTCAAGGGGAGGTTGTGAAGGAGCTTGTACTGGATGCACAACTAGTGAAAGTCAGTAGACCTGTGCTTGAGGCTACTGGTAAACATGTTTGTGTGCTCAGGACAGACCGTTAAAGGTTATCATGCAAATGTAATTGCAGAAAAAAAAACATTGTTTAAATATATCAGAATAATATTTTTGAAGTTGTATTTTTATTGGAAAAGAGATAACTGTGCTCAGAACAGCTCACTGGACAGCTTTGTTCCAGAGTAAAATGCAATCCTTTGTGGTTTGTGGGGTGGAGGGCCGATCTCCTAATAATGATAACAAATGTGCCTTTCACTGGAATTTGCTTAACGTGACACATGCATGCAAAGCGTTGCTGTGAATATAATCTTAGCAAAAACCCCATGTATGAAAATTTTTTTAGAGTAATGAATCCGTCTTTGCATTTCCTTATTTACACACAAAGACGGAACTCTTTCAGGCCTCACAGCAAAACACAAAACTAAAGATTGATAATCGATTAAAATTAGTATTTGTAAAAAAAAAAAAAAAAGAAGAAGAAGAATTTAAAGTCGTGCTACTTTGAGCTAAAGTTAAAATATGTTCACAACATAAACTGTGTTGGCTCCCAACAACAGAGCTAACTAGCTGGACTGGGCTAGCGTGTGCAGTACACACTCTCTTTCATTCAAATGAAGTATTCCTGTCATAGTTCCATACTGAAACAAATCAGCTCCACTACAACACTAAAATAAACTATTTGAACTCTGGCTGCAGGATTTCTATAACATTAACTTTATTTATGTGCTAAAATACACCACCAGTTGTTTTCCCTCCTATTTCTTTGCTCTAACTTCTATCCTCTTGTTGAGCTGTGTTGGTCTTGAACTCACAGGAAATGATGTTTGCTGAAACATTTGTTTTTTTGTGTGATATTTGTTTTGTTAAAAGAGAAATATTAACAAAAGACTATTAGATTATTTACACTACTACCCTTATGTAAGCACTGTATGTGAAGGCATTCACATAGGCTACTGTTTAGAAAAGGCTCTGTTTCAAAACTGCATTCATTAGCATTGATAAAATGTCAGTGGGTTTTTCAAAGAGGTTTTCTTACTTCACTTTAACATTTACTACTTTGCAATGACACCATGTACAGCTGAGGCTGGTGAGAATCTCTCATGCGCCTGGAGACCACAAATGTATGTACAAATGTTTGTTCCAAGTATTAGAAAATTCACTTGGTCACCAAAGGTCACAAAATTACACAACAAAGCATCTGATGTTCTAGTCTAGACTAAAGCAGACCAACATTTCTGTCCCTGCAACTACAGCAGCAACTAAATACTGATTCTGGACCTTTCGGAGACAAAAACACACATACAGGGGTGGACCGATCCCTTAGTGATTGCATATTAATAACATAAACAAATATTTAGTATGTCATTATAGCTGCAGCAGCATCGCTAGTGATACCAATAATGACTATGAGGGCTTTTGTCATCACAAGTGCAAAGTATCCAACCTTCGAACAGTTAGCTGCATGGAGAGAAAGTGGAATCGCAGGGCTGGCTGCAAAAAGAGAATGGATGTGCAGGTCCAGACATATGGAACTCCAACATGTTTACACTCTACTGCTCCTAATATTCACCAATGAAAGCATTACTAAATAAAAAGCACTGTGTGCCTAGTGCCCCTTCTGTTTTGCAACATCATTGATAATTGCATCAATTATCAGATTATGTTTTGTTAATTAATGATGGCTGACTTGAGCCCAAGCGTGCTGGGACCGCCCCAGTTGATAGCAGGGTCCCAAGCTGCTGTTTGTTGCCAGTCAGCGTCTGCAGTTAATCTAAGCAAACAACTTACCCTAACAAATGTTCTAATGTGACAAGGTAATGATCTTGCTGAGGGGAGGGGAGGGGGTGAGACCAACAAGACTCACATTATTGACTGTGTCAACACTTGTTTATTTATCTGCTTCTGATACACTTTGCAATGTTTGCTTTGTTTGTCACTGAACCACAGAGCAGTTGGTAGCCTGCAGTGCTCTGGTCTCTGTGTGGAAGAAGCAAACAAACCAAACAAAATATGTAACCAAGCACAATCACATGATGGGATTCTGGTTCTTTCCTCAAGAACAGTTGATTTATTGGAGTTGAGGGCTCAGTAACACACATGTACTGTATGGTGTAAACAAGGTGCAAACCGATACTATGTGGTGCACCGACAAAATGCTTTGAGAATCAAGCTGACACTAGATTTGATTTAGAATGACAAATAAAGATCTCTTTTAACAATATGGAAAGAGTCAGTGAGACGTTGCCAGATCATAAGTCAAGAATGAGATTGGGGGAAATTTAATTGTATCATGTTTTACTTTCCAAGAGTGAGAGGCAATCTGATTTTGATTTATTTGGGTGTGCGAGTGAGTGTGAGACAATTAGATTAGGAATCTCTTTGGTTTGTTTGATATGTAACATCAGACTCCTTTGTGAAACTTGATGCCTTGTTGCCATCCGTACGGTCTCCATTCTATGCTCCTCTGGGAACGCTGGTCCAGGAGCAGTCTGGAGTTTGGACAGAGCTGCTATAAAATAGATTTGTCTCTTGGCCGCCGTGTGTCCTCAAGGCTGGTGTCCCATTTCAAGTTTTTTCTCCGAGGGACCTACGTGTGCTTCCCAGGCTTTTTGTTTACCAGAGGGCATCATATACGGCTTAACACACAATTTCTGTGGAAGACACTGCCATTTGTCACACCAGCAGTCTTATCAGATAATTTGTAGCGTAAGTTCCTAAAACATGCATAGGGTACATACTGTACATGCTGCAGAAAGACCTTGTTTAACTTGCTCTATGATTTATAACTGCAGTCACATAAGCCTCGTTGTTGGGAACTTATTACAAGCCAGGAAAATACACTAACTCATGACTGTGAAGCAAGTAAACTTTTAGGAATCATATGAGGCTGCTTAAGGCTACAGCACAGGAGCCCAGACAGCACTTTTAAGGCCTCCTTTTATATTTTCTCTTATATCAAGCAAACATTTGTTTGGCGCAATTTTCTCTGTAAGTACAAGACAGCACGTTGAAGTCAGTTTTGGACACAGGCAATTCAAAAACTAATTAAAAAACATTTTTGTAGAATTTAGTTTTTTGTTGTACTAGTTTTAACAGTGTCAGTTTAAATGTTTTCTTAAAGTGTTACTGATTGTCAGGGTTTTCAAGTGGGACTGACATTTTAGAGGTTATGCCAAAGTACAGACAGTTTCTCTGTTTTTGATTAGTTCTGTGTCTATTTGTGGGTAAAGGTCAGTGACACCACTCTATAATTAGTGTTTGAAAATGTTTACCCTTCCATTTCGTAGATTACACAGTCATGGTTAAGCCTTTTTCAGTCGAATCGTTCACTCGTTCAAGTTGGATGGATTTTTTTTGTGAGCATTTATTTTGTACATTAAATTCATTTTGATTCAAACATAAACATGTTAATTTTCCATGCGGTGGAATTTGAAAAGTTTGACAAGCACTCTCGGTCTTGGTCTGCAGAGACACTTGTTGAGGATACGAGACACTCAGTTGTTCAATTCAACTACACATGTGCCTGTGGTCACATAGTGTTATTCAAACATTAATGCACGCAGTCTGCCTCATGTTACCGTATTCTATAACTTCTGAATGTCCACACTCACTGAGAAACTGAAATAGTTTTTTAAAATGTCTGAAGCGACTGAGAAATAACTTTTCAGTATTCTTCTAGTCTTCTTTACCCCTAAGCCAAATGTATGAAATGTATGACATGTTCACCGCCCCCCTTCTTCCTTCTCCTCCTTCTCACGCAGACATCTTGGAAAATTCTGGACAGAGTAATGATTGTTTTCTTTCTATTCCATTTTTCATTTAATGTTCTCATCAGCTTTCTGTTTATAACTTTTAGTCTCAAACACTGAGGCTTGTATTGCTTCCTAGAGGGTCTGACCTGGATCCAATAATGTTTACTCAAAGCAATTGTGTGTGAGGCTTGTTTTGCCCAACTTTTGAGGGCTTGTTTTTGCAGAAAACTGTTTTTGTTCTTTGCGTGTGTGTGTATGTGTTTGAACTGGTGTGTCTGCTAGCCTGTGTGTATACATGTGCACTTCTGTGCCAGTGTAGTAGTCATGTGCTTTTGACTTGTGGCCTTGGCCTGAGGATGACACCCTAACATTCATGTGATCAGTGACAGAGGGCTGTGCTGGTACTCTGTAGGCGCCTGGGGCTTTATGGAGAAGATATAGTCTTTTCATATGCCAGACTAACAGAAATAAACTGTCTGAAGTCACCAAAGTGCATGTGTCTGGTTTTAAATAATGGTTTTAAATAATGGTCATAAAATGCCCTCTATGTGGTGTGAAGCAAACACATACTCAGGCAAACTAACCACACATATTTGCTTGGTGCACTGTAGGCCTGGTTGTAGTACAGGTGATCTAGTAGAGCTGATATATCTATAGCTTTAGGGATACGGAGGATATTCTCGTTGAGTCTGTCTTTGCACCAATTTCTAAGCAGAACAGTTCAGTTGTTTGTAGCTTCCATTTGCCAGTGGTGATGAGTAAAGACTTTAATGTAGTCACAGTATTTAAACCCAGCAGGCACCTTACATGCAGTGATGAAGTCAAATGTTGGGTTTTTCTGTAATTGAGTGAACTTAAATATGTACACAGCCTATTTACAACAGACTTGTCCCTCACACATCCCCCTCAGGATGTTGATCCCACCAGGGAAAGTAGCTTTAAGGGTTAAATGGCAAAACAGCAAAAGAAAACACAGAGTGTAAATGGACAGCAACAAACACAAGTGCAATGTGAGAACACACAGCAGCAAATAAAAAAATGCACTGCGAAAAGGGAAAATTCCTTATAAATACTGATTCATTTCCTTGGTGTTTCTCTTTTGGTTGTCTTTTTTCACAGTGCAACACTATGGTTATTGTAAATGCTGATGTTTACATAATTCACTTTTGGCTAGAGGGGAGATCAAGGCTGGCAAAGGCTCCAGAAATAAATAAAAAGAAATAAGTCATAATATATGAATCTATATAACTTTGTTAATAGTTCCTCTCACTACTGTGTTATGGGTGTTAGTTCCAAGTACAACCATGGTAATTAATAACTAACTAACATTTGTATTTGACCAACAGATCATTTAATCCACAAGCTGAAGAAAATGAAAGAAAACCAATTTGTTACCTCAAGCTGACTGTAAAACTCACTGAATGCATTCTGCTTCACGCTGGTTTTCATGTGTGTCAGCAGCAGTGAAGGAAAAGTTTCTACTTGTGAACCCAACCATTCTACAGTAAACACATTAATAATAGTGAAGTACTGTGAGTGCATATTACTGTAGTTGTAGCATTTTTGCACATGCATTTCTCCTTGAACAGTAGACGTGTGGCAGTGTTTCCTATCTATCATGACAACAAGTTTTAGTAATCAGATGTACATATACATATATAGCATTTAAGATATAAAAAGTACAATTTTAAGTCAGGCCTAATTGAAATAGTGAAGGACAGCAGCAGAAATAAAAATAAGAGAAGTTAATTTGTCATCTCTACATCTTTCATTGAGGTTCATACAACCCCAATTCCAAAAAACTTTGGACAATGTGTAAAATCTGCATACAAACCATATGCAAATCTGTCACTGTCAGAGAGTAAAAAAAGTATACTATACTGCAACATAAGTATATAATATTATAAGTAGCTTATTATATTATAAGTATATTCAATTATAGAGTGAAAAGGTGTAAAAGAAGGAAGTTTATCACTTAATTTTACAGCGAGTTCACCTTCCTTTACATTGAAATGAGGGAATTTCCTTTTTCTGTTACTGCAGTTCACTGGCAAATTTTCACCAATTGTCAGTTTCCATTAGTTTCATTTATCTTCCCTGTGTAGAGGTTGGTAGTGTGCCCATCCTTAGCAAGAGCAATTAGTCAAAGTGACATCTGTATCAGTCTGGTGATGTAGCATTTGTAAGGTTGAAAAAAAGACAGCTGAAAGACTCTAAAGGGGGAGTTGCCCAAACAGGATCTTAAATCCAGGGTGCACATCCTTTCTCTCAAGTTAAGCTCCCATCATCAATAACACACCCGGCCAGATCAGGATAGTAGAAGCATAACAAAGCTGAGTGTCAAAGTGAAAAGCAGATATCTTTTCAGAAGGTGTCACAT
>OMLM01008024.1:189127-239900 GCA_900302695.1 Helostoma temminkii
CTGATTCTTACTCGCGGTGAGAGGCTCTCCCTCACCTGCAACACCACCAACGTCAATGGAAACATCGCACTGCGGTGGGGCACGCCACTGGGCTCGGTGAGACCGTTTTTCCCTTTCTTTGCCCTGTTCTGTGCTGCTAGTAGAAGACTCAAGAGAACCGTTGTTTGTGCAGTCATTTTTGTGCATTGCAGTTGGACTATAGATTGTTCACTTGTAAGAGCTGCTACGCGGATTAGTTAAAGAGCTGTTTGACTTAAGAATTAGAGAGAGTCAGCCACTGGATCAGCTGTTCTGATGCTCAGTGGTGTTATTCTAGTTTGTAAAGCAAAAGTAAAGTTTTCAACAGCATCTTCTGTCTTCTGTTCTTATAAAGCATAGTAAAAGCATGCTGTCTGAGCTTCAAGGCCTTGGCTGTGTGTGTATCATGTGAAATTCCGTGTGTATACATGCGTGTGCAAGCTGTCATGTGCCCCTTGCAGGCAAATGTGTGTCTGTGTCATTATTTGTGTGCTTGGCGAGCATAGACAATGCAGACGGGGTTAATCTTTAGAGATCTCTGGGCGTTGACAGGGTGCCGTCTGGTATCCACAGCAACAAGCAAACGTTGACAGTTCTTCACGTATCCTGACGGGAGACTTCATGCGGAGCTCCACATTGCACATCGCAGAGGTTAAGCCACAAGACACTGGGAAGTACAAATGTGAAGCTGAGAATGAAAAAGGGGTCAGCTCGAAGTCAGTGTGGCTTGATGTTTATGGTGAGTGCATGACAAGATTAGCTTTAGTTAAAGCTATAGATAAAAACCACAAAGACCCATAAAAATGTAGCAGATTAAACAGGCAGCAAAGGCATGTGCTTATTTAGTGTTTTTTGAATGTTAATTTCTAACCATACAGAATTAGTAACAGTTGCTTTAAGGTTTTTAACTTTAAAAAAGTAGTCATAATAGTAGTAGTAATAGGCTGACATTTCATTATATTCACTTTTTTGATTGATTGAAACTACTGTGATATCTTGGTTGCTGTAGACAGCTGCTCAGCTTAGCATAAAATCAGAGCGAGAGCTATTTGGGTTATATATGATGTACTGGTCCATACAAAAACCAAAGTATAAACATTACTTTGCTGTTTGACATGTGCTGGATTAGTTTAGCCGGTGACATTAACCTGCCTGCTGGTTGTGCTGGTTGTATGACATATGGTAGTGATGACTTATAACTACATAAAACAGTACATTTGAAATGATAAAATGATAGCGGTATCAATTTTATGCCATTACTCTCTGCTAGAAAGCCAATCACGATATTTAATTTCAAACTTAATTTGTAAATATTTCCAAATATTAGATAAAATATTTGCTGTAAGTGTAAATACGTGAATCGATTCTGTATGTGTTTCCTGTGGTCTGTCAGGGTTTCACACGCTTGTTTCAAATTCATCAGTGAGTCTCTAGACTCAGTCTGACCCCAAAAAATATAATCATACTCTTACTTGTGCAAATTCTGTAATAACATCTGATTTCTGTTTTTTTTTTTCAGAAAAAGGATTCATCAACCTGAAACCCAAAAACAACCACACCATTCATGTCCGTTCGGGAGAGAGTTTGAGCCTGACTGTTAACATGGAGGCTTATCCGAAACCGCACATCTTCTCCTGGAGTTTCATGGGCCACAAGCTGAGTAACACAACCGACCATGTCATCACCACAAACAGCAGTGGATACAAGTAAGACAACAAGTCTTCACATGCTCACTGCAAATGCCTGCTTTACCCCCAGTTTTGCCATGTAAAAGAATGTTCATTACCTCTGTTCAGAAGAATTTAGCGCTTTAGCTTGGCTGTAGGTCCCGATGTTCTCTTTACATCCCCCTGTGCAGCTAAAAATGGCCCAGGTTCTGTACTGAAACAGGAACTGTCATATTTTAAATGAGCTTCACTGGGAAAAAAACTGAAAATAAAGAATGAAATATTTGCAGTGTTAGTTCTGTGCTGCGCATATATGTTCAGTATAATACATTTTTGTTCACACTTGCTGGTGTCTGTTATAAACATTTCTTTAAATATCAGAAATCCCTTTAGTAAATGGCACGTGAGGCAACACCTCTTCACTGTCAAAAATCAATAAATGTATACTATTCACAGTAGAGAATGGTAGAGAAACAGAATTCATTTCTCAAACAGCCTCAAGATCATTTGTGCATTCAGTGTGCCAGAGCAGCTGTGCACAGAAGAGAAGAAGACAAAGAAAACACTGCAATGCATATATTTCAGGTTCTCTCTGCAGAATTGGCATAAAAAGGTGCAAGGGACTCTCTACTAATGCACAATGAAATGATTAATAGAAACGTTATTACCATAGGTTCATAAAAATCAAGATGCAGTAGTGCTAAAAATGTTATTTCTACGTTTTTAGCTTTACTAGTGATTTGCGGCTGGTGCGACTGAAAACATCAGAAGGTGGACTTTACAGCTTTCGAGCTTCAAACGGTGATGCATCGGTAAATCAGACATTCATCATCTTTGTGATCAGTAAGTGGTGTCAAATATTTTATTTAAGGTTATTAAAATCCTCAATGCCTAAATGCCATTACTTCACATTTTATTAGTGACAGTAGCTGATATGGGAATAGTGAATATTGACTTCTGCTTTGTTCTATCCTCACCTCACAATCATCATGTATTCTGCTCAATGTTTCAATGAAATGTAAAATAAACTCTTTTCCACTTGTCACTTAAATCTCACCTTGTATGCTCTTATGTAAAATTGTGTTTGTTAGGTAAACCTGAGATCGTATCTCATGAGGGTCCAGTGGATGGACAAGTGCGCTGTGTAGCAGAGGGGTTCCCTGCCCCTCAGATCACCTGGTACTATTGTGAACAGCCATACGTCAGGTGAGACTTTTAAAAAACGAGCTCCTGATCGTGTGCTTTTGAGATACATGTGGAAATGTGCTGTTTCTGCTGAAAGATTTATGTCTTTTAGTTTTTCATTCGTGCTTGACTCAACTTTAAAGCCTTGATGAGTTAAACTTTGAATACAGGATAAATAAGGGGTCATACTTTTAGTTGTCTTTTCACTTAACTTTGGTCATTCAGGCTGCGCAAACTGATCATTTGTCTCACGACAAAAATTTTAACCTCTGGAATTTATCTGGAATGTTCTACATTTTCATGCAGTACGTACAGTATTTAATAGGTAGGTACAGCATGCACCCAACATTTTAGGTGTGCATTTCATTTCAAAGAGCAAGAGTGCAGCACGAGGGTCCTAAAGGTCACACATGTTGGATAGTGGAAAGATGATGACGGCGGAATTTGGGATTTGACAGGCTGCCTTTTGATTGGCTGACAGTGATAAGATGACCCCCCATGTGACAGGGGATTGCAAAGAAGTGACTTGTGAGATTGGTAGGGATGTCTGCCTGCATACAACTGGACATGATTCATCTGTGTCAAACATAAAGTGTGTTGAAGGAGGGGTACCTGGTTGCTATAGCAATACAAATCCCAAGCAGCACAGGCAATGAATCATTAGTGATTATCCAAACTTTATCCAGTCATTTTTTATCATAATCAAATCCACTTAATAGTCATGACACAGAGGTATGCAAATGTATGTGCAGAAACAGAAGGGACTGTGACCTGGGTTAGTCTACAGAAAACACTTATGCAAGAGCTGCAAGCTGCCTGTTATGGTGTGGTGCTGTGAAATATGGATCCTTGGGCCAGTTTTACATATTTCACTTTTGGTTTTTGAAGACTGAAGGAATTCCCTCTTACTGTTATGGCTTCGGTTCAAACTTAACTGCTGGCAAAAACATGAAACATAAAGACTTGTTTCTGCCGTTCTGCATATTGTCTCAAGTTATTTTTCACACAACTATCTCCACGACTCAGTGTAGGGATGTGTCTCTTGTATAGACCTATAGGAAAGATAACATGATGAGTGTCCTGACAAGACACAATAGATGTGCAGCTCAGTGATCCCATCAGCCATTTGTCAGCATTGTGTAATCTTCTGCTTTCAGGTGCTCCCAACAGGTGAATGCCACACAGGAGGAGCACAATGTCATCACCATCACATTGTACAGCCCCATGTTTGGGAAGACAGAGGTGGAGAGTCGGGTGAACGTCAGCAGGGGACGGTTCAATACTCTTGAATGTGTGGCTACGGTGGAGGGAGAGCAGGCCTACACACTTTTCTCTATTAGTGGTGAGTGGAGATATCACACACACGCAGAGTAGGATATAGTGAAAAAGTCCTATGCAGGTTAGTCATTCAATTGATACAAATCAATTTTAAATTAGCAAATCTTTCATTTACTTTAAAAAAGCCTCAGTGAGACAGATAGAAATTCTATCACCTGTCTGTGACTCCCTGCACTGTGGACTGAACAACATTGTTATCTCAGCAGTTCTGCCCCTCAGTAAACCCTATGCTGGATTTATTCCAGCTCAAAATATTTACTAAAAGCATGTTTTCAGTATGGATAAGTCCACTCTTACAACTGCAGGTTGGTCTGCAATCTGTTACGCAAACAATAACAGAGAGATACCGCAGAACTGATAAGATGTTGTTGCTCACAAATAGGAATTAGATTTAGTCCATTGTTTACTTTATGACTCCAAATCTGCTCTTCTATAACGGCTTCCCCATCTGCTGTTCGCTATCGGCGTGAGCGCAGGAACTGAAAGTGCAGCAGAGCTTGTCTCTGCCTGAGCCAACAGACTCAGGTTTATACAGGACACGAGGGGCTAACTGTGGCTACAGCGGGTATGTGGGAGAGCATTACGCGGGAGGATAGTGTCTGCGGCCAGGCAGAAGGACAAGCCTTTGGGAGTGTGTGCCCAGCATTTTTGTGCTTCACAGAGTAACAGCAGACCAGGCGGAGGCGCTGAGAGTGTGGAGCACAGTAGGAGTCCTGGCGATGCCGGGCGTTCTGGGGCTGTGGGAGGCTTGGAGGTGTCAGTGAGCTGCAGCAGAGAACACACACAGCTTTAGAAGCCACTGACAGGTTTACAGAGGATTAGTTCCTGCAGACTCTGCATTCTCAGATTTGAAGTGGAGAGAAAGCTTCTTATATCTAAAGAGCTTATTACACCCTACTGTACAGAGGAGCAAAACAATAAGGCATCACAAACAGCCAGACACAAAGGAACAGAACACTGATTATACACACATAATTACTCACTGCCACAGCTGTAAAATCAACCACAGTAAAGTAAATCCCCATTACTGTATTGTTGAAGGTGATTTTAAGTTGTTAAAACAATAAAGTACAACATTAGAAAAAAGCAATAAACTCTAAAGTATGTATAGATACTGTATATAATTGGATTAGTTTGCTGTGATTTGGCCAAAGTGGGCTTCGCTGTGACTTAGCCCTCTCTGGCTTACCTTAATGCCCCTTTGCAATGTCATTCACAATGTAAACACGAAACCAATGAAAGAGTCTCTAATTAACTCTATTATCACTGTTATACTTTCTGTCTCCCCGCAGAGAGAATTGTCACGCATGATCTTTTCACCCCTCTGCTAATTGGCTCTGTATCAGCAGCGGGCATCCTCTGTCTCATCGTTATCATGCTGTTCTACAAGTACATGCAGGTAAGGCAGCTCTGCAGCTCTACTGTGTGCCACACATTCTTTCATCAAATTTGGAGGCATAACAAAATCAAGAAAAAGTGCAGAGGATGTTAAAACCCCCAGTTCTTTTGTGATATCTGTTTTTACCTGCTTTCATGCCAGAAACCCAAATACCAGATTCAGTGGAAAGTTATTGAGGGCATCCATGGAAACAACTACGTATACATAGACCCCAGCCAGCTGCCGTATGATCACCAGTGGGAGTTCCCTCGAAACAACCTGCGCTTTGGTGAGCACTCTGCCGTCCTTTATCAAAATCTGCATAATTTGCCGTGACTGACACACTTCAGCACTGAACTGTACATCCTGGTTGTGTTAGGTGTAAAACACCATAGTACCACAGTGATACAGAGATACTGTAACTGGAGATTTGTCTCAGTAATAAAGTCTAACAGTGCAGTAGGAATGACATCATCTCTGTCACCCTCAGGCTACATCTGATTGACACACTCTGTTCTGAGTATATGGACACAGCATAGTCACATCTGTGGTTTACAGACTAACCAGTTCCATGCTTCATTAATGATAAAAATCCACTCCCTCACTGCAAACATAATATTGTTGACATATTCTGGGTGTTGTTTTTTACAAACCACCTTAAACAGGATCCTGCATGTCCTGGTCCCTTCATTCGCAGCCTGGGGGCTAAAACTGGTATTGTCCTACGAACCCTGGCGTCGGTCCAGGTTGTGGGTGGAAAACAAGATGGAGAATAACAGTTTTGTGTCTGTCTTCTTGTCTTGTCTAGGAAAGACACTAGGATCTGGTGCATTTGGAAAAGTGGTGGAAGCCACTGCATATGGACTGTCCAAAGCAGATTCGGTCATGACGGTGGCTGTGAAAATGCTCAAATGTAAGAGCTGTCATCACACATGCAAATGAAGTGGGATCAACACAGCACGGCTATTTTGACTATGTGATAAATTTGCATAGTTGCTTTGCTTTTCAGAAATGAATGGTGAATAAACAATTAGCAGGCGTCTCAGAAACAAGAAGCTACAGTATTACTGTATGTGGTTATTTCTATTAGGTGGTTTGTGCTCCACTGCCAAATATACACTACTGTACTGTATGTAACACGCACCTATTTATTTCTGTTACTAACTACAGCTTTTCTAATTCTGCAGTAAACAGCACATGACATGTAACCATAGTTCATCTTTTTCTTCCACAGCAAGTGCTCATGCCACAGAGAAAGAGGCACTCATGTCAGAGCTGAAAGTCCTCAGTTACTTGGGAAATCACATGAATATTGTCAACCTTCTGGGTGCCTGCACTGTCGGAGGTATGCCAGCCATGCTGCCCCGCATTATTGTTTAGGAGTGTAGAGTGAAAGAGAATACGTCAAGGATTTTTACAGAATTTAAGGAGATTAATCATACTGTCACTGCTGCTTTCTTTCTCCACATAGTTTGGCTTTTTACTAAAGTTACAGAATATTTCTAAAGATGTTTCTTTGTCTGCAGGCCCCACACTGGTGATCACAGAGTACTGTTGCTTTGGAGACCTTCTTAACTTTCTGCGGAGAAAGAGAGAATCCTTCATCTGCTTTAAGCCGGAGGAAGACTGCTACTACCGCAATGTCACGCCGCAGAGAGACACCTCTGGGTCAGGTTATTTTTTGTGTGTAAAGAGTGGTTTATTGTGTGTGGAGGAGAATAGAGAGTACTAGTATTTACTATCCAGAACATGCGGAGGAGGAAGGTATTTGGACAGCAGCGTGCCTGTGTGTGGCTGTGCTCAACTGAGACCAGACTGCTCCTTTCCTCTTCACAGTGACAGCTTGAACGGCTACATGACCATGAGGCCTTCTGTTGCTGGCAACCCAGTGTTCAGCTCGTCCTCCGAGAAGAGACGCTCACTACGCAAAGGCAAGCAAGCCAGCCATTCATCAAATTTCTCAGTCTTAAAATATGAAACAGTTAAAACAAGGCTTATGTAATTTCAGAAAAGTAATCAGTGTCTTGTTTGTCTACTCAGGTGGTTCCTACATTGAAGCAGATACAGAGAGCTTGCTTGATGAGGACAGCATGTCTGTCGACACTGAAGACCTTCTCAGCTTCTCATACCAAGTGGCCAAAGGCATGGAGTTCTTAGCCTCCAAAAATGTGAGCATCAGCTTGAGTGTGCATGTTTTAGAATAACAACTGTCACACTACACATGTTGGAGCATGCTGCTGAAACATTTATCAGCGGTGGAAGGAAAGATACTGTGGCCAGTGTTAGCTCAAGTAACAGTGGTTGTGTGTTACAGTTTCACGTGTGGAAATTCAGCACCAAACTCCATCAGAAAAGCTCTTCATTCAGCACTAATTAGTTATATTATTGATTGGTCATGTATATGACATGTAGCATGTATCATAAGATATTAAAAGTAGCTGTGCATTTATTTTTCAGTGCATTCACAGAGACCTGGCTGCCAGAAATATCCTCCTGACTCAAGGAAGAGTTGCAAAGATCTGTGATTTTGGCCTGGCCCGGGACATCACCACAGACTCCAACTATGTAGTTAAAGGAAATGTAAGTCTGTTCTAACAATGAAGTGCAGGATACATGCAGTCGTGGCTGCCATTAAAGTCATCCTTGTAGTAAATCAACTCTTGGCCTTCCTGGTTTGGAAATTGTCAAACTTAAAATGAAACTATTCAGTAATAAAATGGCTTATTGGTGGGGCCCTCCATAGTTCTTCGTAAATTTAATGCTGTTGTGTAAGCATAATTAACCTTTGTTCTGTTCCACTTTACTAGAAAGTTATTTTTAGCTCTACGTGTCAGGAGATAAATCTTCCAAGAAATTAATTTAGAAGTTCTCTTAATGATGATTGACAAAAACCAAACCGTCCAGTTGCAGTTAACGAAGTGTAGCTAACATTACATCTGCTGGAAGTCCTGGTTCCATGACCTGTTTCTAGGTTTCAAGTGCAGTAAAAGTGTTTACGAATTAGAGTGAAAAAGGAATTATGGTTTATACATGTGACATGATGAGATTAAATTTAAAAATATCATTAAATCAAATTGAAAAATAAACATTAAGTTGATAGCATAATAGTACAGTAGCTACAGCCACTTCATTGGGTTTTCCTGTATAATCTAATGCAATCCAATACAGCAGCTCTACTTTTATAAGATTACATTTTTTATTAACTGTCAGAAAGGTGATAATTGTACCATGTATTTGTTATTGAGGTCAAAGTGGGTGGTGGAGTCGTACTGGAGAGCATTATAGTGAGAGGCGTTAGCAATGTTTTGGCCCTGTCATTGTTTTTAAATAGGGTGGCCAAAAAAAACACCTCTTAATATAAAGTGGCCAGTGAGTGCATTTGCCACTCAGACATATTTCTCTATGTATAATAATACAAATTAAATAAAACATAAAGCAACTTATTTACACTTTTACATATTAAACACATCATATGTGTTCCTGAAACTGTTATTTATTAAGGTATATATTTAATTAGTCACACAGTAAATTGCAAAATGTATTGCAACTGATTTAGTTATATTCAGTGGTAGAGGGAAACACCTTTTACTTTAAAGGAAGTACTAGAAATACTCTAATACTTGCTTTTGTATACTCTGCACTTGGTATCGGCATTTTTAGGTTGCAACCACGGAGTTAAACCTCAGGTCATGCATAGTGTTTTCTGTGCTAAACTGTATCATATTTTATTTTTATGTTCCTGCATTGGCACAGTTTTACTGTATCGACTCACCTGTTTGATTTAGACAAATGCTGACTTATATCGTCAGTTTTAAGCAACAGTTGCTGTTATTCATGGCAATGCAATGTTAAAATTCTGTCGACCTGTGTGCGTGACTGTCGAGCGGATCAGTCTAGTTGGTCTAGTAGCCTTCAGTCACAAACATCTTTAACACTAGCAGTAAAAACTGCTTGAGAAAAAGGTGCCAGTGTTGAATGAGACTTCCAATCAGTCTACTCACCGAGGACTCTTCTTTCAGGCTCGTCTCCCCGTGAAATGGATGTCTCCTGAAAGTATCTTTGAGTGTGTGTACACGTTTGAGAGTGACGTGTGGTCCTATGGCATCTTGCTTTGGGAAATCTTCTCACTGGGTATGTGTAGCCATCCATTCTGTGTGTGTTTGTCTAGCTATCTGTGTTTCCGGAGGTGTTCAGAGTAATTGAATCTCTTTTCTGAATGTAGGAAACAGTCCATACCCTGGTATGCCTGTGGATGCCAAGTTCTACAAACTAATAAAAGAAGGATACAGAATGGATGCTCCGGAGTTTGCACCCAGTGAAATGTGAGTTGATGAAGTGAAATATGAGTGTGTGCAAAAGGTGTTTGCAATATAACCGTAGGAATGATGGTGTGGTGGGAAGGACGGAGATGGTGAGACTATGAAAGAATGCAATGTGGGGGAGTTGAATAACAGCACGTTTTCATCCTGTTGCATTTGGATTTTCATAAGCTTAAAAACTGGGATGTGTAAAACTGGGTGGAACTAACACACGGATCAGTATGCACATGAAAAGGGATGTAATAAGTGTTTGTATGTTGCTATGCAGGTATCAGATTATGAGGTCCTGCTGGGAAGCCGACCCCTTCAACAGACCCCCCTTCAGGAAGGTCGTGGAGAGGATTGAACAGCAGCTGTCATATGCCACTAAGCATGTAAGTTGTACCACCATGGTTTACATTTCTTCACATGCAGGATTATGATTATGCACCTTTGGTGGGATTATGAGGTCATCAAAAAATGCAAAAACTTTTAACAAAAACTTTCCAAATATAAAGACTGATGTGCTTCTTTCTAAAGAAATGTTCATCTTTGACTGAGGCAAAGACACTATGCATGGGAGAGTGGGAAATCAAGTTTTTTAAAATCACCTCCCGATTTAGTTAAATCATATCTGAGATGAGGATTCAAACTCATTTGTGTTTGAATCCTTTAAGAACATGCGGTGTAGTTGGACATGCTGGGAAACAGATGTTCCTTTTAGATGAGAAGGTCGATACTCATGTTTGTGCAACACATAATATGATTATCATAAATCCTGGAAATGTGGAAACAGAGAACTTGGCTCAAATGTTAATTAGCCAAGATGCCAAACTAAAATGGTTCCTGTTGTTCTATTGTTATTGTCTTTGTGACCATTGTAGAGACCTCTAGTCTTATTAAGTAATTAATTCCCTTTAACATATTTGTTTCAGTTTGTCCACATAATAAAATGACATATTAATAAAACACCAGAATTACGGGGGAGTGATAGTGCAGACAAGATAAATACTGACCTGTCATTCAGATCCACTGACCAACTCTGCCCCTTTTCACAATCATTTCTTCATTATCTGCAGATTTATTTGAACTTCAGCTCCAAGATTCCCGTGACGCCCAGAGCCAGGGAGGAGTCAAGTTCTCAGCCCTTACTGGTCCAACATGAGGTCTTCCTGGAGGGGACAACCCTCGGAGCCCAACGGGTGTAAGGACCCACCCGACTTGTCTGGTGGCCTCATTAAGTGCCTGTAATGTTCCACCACAAACCACCCAACCATTACTTCTGCCTAGCTCCCTGGTACCAGCAGCACTTGTCATGTGTTGCAGATGAAAAGGTAATTACCGGCGAGAAAAAGCACAGGACAGACAGCTTTAATTGTTGTTATTGCCGACTGATTAGAGGGAGAACAGTTGGACAAATGCTCCCCTGCTCACAGCAAACAACTGTCAAGCAAACAACTGTCAAGGCACTAGGGAGGGTGGAGGGACATCTAACGTTACTCTGAGTCTGTCACTATATACATTATTACACTCTTTTATTATTTTCCGATTTTTCAGTTACATTTTTTCCTACACATTTCCTAAGTTGTTTTGATGTTGTTTTGGCACTCCATATATAACTATTTCTATTCATTTTGTTTTTACAATTTCTGTTTTGTTATTCTGTGTTATTTTTCTTTCATGGAAATATATGTAGCGTTTCTTGTTTTGTTTTTTGTTGGTTTTTTTGTTTTGGTTGTCGCAGTTTTTGGAGGAAAAAAAAGCACTTGAGTCACTTGAACTTCACATCATTCTGTACACCACATATTGCAGCTTTCATTTCCTTTTTTTTTTTTTTTTACTCTTTTATTGTCAGTATTATTTCCAACTGTTCAGGTCTATGTTTATATGAAGGAGATACTTTTTGGGGGCCAATATAAATGGAGATTGAGATACTGATATATAAGCTACTAGACGGCGTGATCAGTCATGCTTACAGTGCGTAAGAGCTTCGAGGCAAGTAGGAGAGACATTTCTGCGCTTTTTATGTTATGATTTACTACCTACAGAGCAAAAAACAGTTTCTACTGGATATGTTAACACATAACATGGATAAGCCCATGATCCATGATAACACTACACACAGCTGTCTGCAGAGATATGGTATAGACATGGTACGCTAGCTTTTAATTTATGTGCTTGCTGACTGTATATGTGTACATATCTGAAGGTAATGATAATAGTCATTGAGAAGAAGACAACCTGTGAAGCCTGTCACTGTTAACATCCTTCATAGCTTTGTTACACTAGCAGGTAATGTAGGTGTATAGTTTCACTTTTTCTGACAGCTGGGCTGCTGAAGAGTTCTCTTGTAATGGTGTAAATTGCTGTTTGGGTTTATATGATTCCTCACCTGTTACTTCCAGTGTATTATTGTTGTTTACAAGCATAACACAGGTACTGCCATTTCTGACATGTGTTTTCTCTGCTTTTCACCTTCTTCCCCTATATAAAATGGGAACCTTTCTGTTTTGGCTGACAGGCTGTTGGTGTGTTTTGCCCGTGCTACCACTGTACTTCTCCATTGTGCACTGTACAGTGTATCATGGTTGTATCAGGGCAATGCTTGTATGTGTGGGCTGCAGTGTTCCCTGAAGTGACAAGCTAGAGGAAAGTGCAGGGTCTTCAAGGCTCTCTGTTCAGGTGTCCATGCTGGATACGGAGCTCAATCTCAGTGTGTTGGTCATCTCATTGTTCTCTGGCCAGTAGCTGGTTTTCCAGCTGTCCTTCTCCTCTTTGTTTCCAGCTGTTTCCTCCATCAGAAGTGGGACTTTCAGCACCTCTCAGCCAGTAGTCTGTTTCAGTCCAGACCATTATGATTCCCCCACTGGTGGATGTTGTTGTGAAGAGCATCAGGAAAGTGTCCTGTTTGTGTGTGTGAATATGTGTGTGTGTGTGTGTGTGTGTGTGTGCGTGCATGTCTGTATGACTGCAGAGTTAAAAGATTTATTGTTAAGAGGTGCCACTACTAACAAGTCAAGTGATGTAGGCTACTAAGATTCCCACAGTCTTACCGCTCAGTCTTTTTGTAAATATAAATGTGCGTATATTGTAAAGTAACGTTGATGCTTTTCAAAATGTATATCTTAATGAAGACGTGGTACAATGATGCAGAGTTTTATTATGCTGTATTTTCTTATGTGTGCACAGATTTTCAAATGTAGATTTAACTGGAAAAGCTGTTTATGTCTCTATCACCATGGTAACTTAAACAAAGGAATGTTTTAATTTTGGTAAATTCATCACTTCAACCCGTTTTTCTTTTTTTTTCACTTGGTAACAGTAACCGCCACAGAAACACTGCTCCTAATGGTCATATTTCCATCCAGAATAAAGATGGCTCAGAATCACAGAGATTTTCTCATTGCTCCCGTGAAACATTCAAGTTCTCCTGTATTTTGCATATTTATTAAAGGTTTTAGTGCTACTGTGTAAATTCCATGTGTTGCTATTACATGTGTCAATGTAAATAAAATTATGTATATTGGATTTAATAATTAAGGTTTCTGTGTCATTTCTTGCCTTTAAATTGAAGTTAACTGGATCATGGTTTTGCCACACGCTAATGTAAAGTGCAGTAATGGATGACACAAATGCGTTGGCTCCAGTCCAGATAGGGACATCTGGCCATGAGGGGAAAGCCACGAGAAGGACAGCAGCACTAGGAGTAGACAAGCTCAGTGTACAAATTTGCGTGGGCAGAGTCCATTGTTTTAGGATCTAACTGATAAGAGACAAGCAGGAAATCCCACCATTGAAGCAGAATGGTTGAATGCAAATATTTGTTACTCAGACTTAAGTAAAGTCTTGAGAAAGGGGTCTTTGTGGTAATATTGTATAACAAAAATGCTCAAAACACTTCCATGTATCAACTATCTAACCTTAGTTAAATATCTAACTATGGTTATTAATAATTATTGGCTGTATTGTACTATACTGTAGTTCTAATAAATAAACTAGATCTTAAAATCTAAGCTCTAATCTAATCTCAAGATCCTTTTCTCAAGGCACACCCTTAGGCAGCAGTTGTAGGTGAATACATTTCTTTAAATTTAACCTGATTAACCTGTCACAATAAGTAACCTGTCATTTTCGTCTTCATACCAACAACCGTTTTCTCAGTAATAGACGATCACACCGAATGTAAGGCTCCAAATCTCCTCCAGGTCTAGGTGTGTACTGTGCAGAACATTCAAATATTAAATGCAAGCAAACTAGACTGTGACATTTAAAATTTGTGTTACACAGAACAGCCATCATTCATCTCTCGTCTCTATTCTCTCTCACTTTTGGAAAGACGCACTGAGACGTGAGCTGGCTCTGAAAGAATAGCTGTATTGTGTTAAATCAGAAAATCTTACAAAAACAAAAAATGAAAAACTAGGAACATGTGCATGTACTGGGTTTTGTGCAACTGGTCCCCTGTCAATATGTGGTGGCTGAAATTGCTCAACTCACTGTGGTTCCTTGCTGTGGTTGTAAGTTTGATAAGCATGTCACTCCCTTTCCGACACTGTTGGTGGTAAATCTGGCAGTTTAATGTGAAACACCTCCTGTGTTTAATCCTAAGATGAGAAAGAAACTGAAAAGTTGTTGCACTGTGGCCAGTACAAAGATAAGAAACAGTTTCTCTTGACAGGAATATGGCTCTTTCTGGTTTCTGATTGTCTGTATTGCTAAATTTCCAGAAATATTGCAGCTAGTACGCAGAAACTTCTTTTCCTTCAGCTTTAGAAATCACACATTTATTTAAAGAAAAGGAACGTTTAACAGTATACCTCCAAGGCGTCTCTTAAATTACGTTCTTTGACCACATCACAATGTCTTTCATAGGCATCATGTGATGCTTCATGTGACGCACCAGCTTTTTTTCTGAGAGCTGCTGTGTAATGAAGATAGCATCGAGCCTTTAGTTAGAAAAAAGGGCTTGTCTTGATGTACAGCAGAACTTGTTCCCATACCCACTAGCTTCCCACGGCGTTGCAGAGCTGAATACTTGCATTGACACAGACTGCGCTCCATATTAACCTAAATACTTGAACTTACAAATAGGTCATTTGATAAGTAAATGGCTGAACAATTGAGCCAGTAGAAATTCTTTATCTTACATTGACCATTTGTAATATTAAAATAATGTGCTAAGGTGAAGGCAACTTGGGTGCCACTCATGGCTTACTATTTGGGTCACCACTATTTCCCATATTTGCTCAAGCTGCTCAGGAAACGTGCACCCCTGTGAGTACCCCGACAGAGGGGTCCTGTTGTAGCCTGCAAGCCAGACGCTTTGAGATACACAGACCACAAAGGGAGCAGGCAGAGATGGGTGAGTGAGGACATGTCATGTGTGTTTATGTGTGGGGAGAAAGCTGGTGAGGGTATGTGTGTGGCTGATGGGGGTAACGTTTTATCTAAGGTACACTGCACTTCCTCATGTTAAGAGAGAACTTTGTGTTCCCAGAGTCAGGTCAGTCACAGGCTACATTCAGTCCCAGACTGGCAGAGCTCAGGACAGATGGCTGCCATGACTCTGCTGCTAATGTAAAACACTGAGCAAACTTGATAGACAAAGAACTTTTTCATGTTTCATGTTTTGTTTAATTTAGTAATAATTTATAGAGTTATGACACTATAAAGTCATTGCCTTCTTTGGTGAAAGTAGTAATAAAAAATCTGGAACTATAAAGCAGTATAAAGGAATATTTCAGCATTTGTGAAAAATTGAATTATTTACTTTCTTGCCAAGAGTTAGATGTGTCTTTTATGTCTGTGGGGTATAAAGCTCGAAGATAAAGATTAGTTTATCTTAGCATACAGGCCAGAATAAGGCCTATACCACGGCATCTCTAAATCTCACTAACATGTAACATGTTTACTCATTTCCTTATCTGTATAAAACCCAAAGTAAGAAGCAGAGTTATAAGTTTTATGTTTGAAACAATGATAAACTCCTCCTGGCTCCAGCTCATACTTAAATAAATATGATAAATGATAAGAAAAACATTTGTCATTCTTATATGTGTCCATTAAATATCGAAGTAAGAGCCAGCACCTTCTTAGATTAGTGTAAAAACTGGGAGAGGGTAGAAATAGCTCACATGCCTCTGTCAAAAGGTAATAAAATTTGAGAATCTGTTTAAAAGTTTAAAATCCTATCAAGATTTTTACTTTAATGAACACCATATTCCATAAGCCCTAGCTGTTTGTAAGTCAAATGCCATAGCTTGTCAGAAGTAGGGGTTGAAAGGTTATAGCGAGTTCATACCATGAATGTAATAACAGCAGGACAGACAGGACTGAATGCAGAATTTCTAGACAGCAGAGATTACAGCTAGATCACAGAAAGAATGAAGAGAACATTGGTGAGTTTTATAGATATGGATGAAACCAGTCCTGAAAGTACCTGCAGGATGAATTGCAAACCTAACCCTCATATAACCTCACTCCCATAGTGAAAGTGAGGTGTATTTGTCAGCCAAGTTTTTGTGGTGTGTACTGCATCATTGGAACTATTCAGAGCCACATTCGTGGCTTTTCAGCACACCAAAGTGCCAACTTATTATCTGACATATTCTCAATTAGAAGTAATTGAAAACCAATTATAGGGTGTGATAGTGCTACTTTGTTTACAGATTATTATATATTTCTGCAGTCCTTGCTCTTCTTGTTCTTTCCCTTTTTGAAAGACAAATACTGACTACTGTTACACGCTGGTATAGAGTCCTATTTCTAGCCCAGAGGGAAGGAGACGTGAGGCAAAGCAACAGTCACCAGGTCCTTTGATGTTGACTTGGTTTGTGCCCGAACATGCTCAAAATGACAACATGCTTTATATTTAAAGGAGCTGGAAGACCGGTGAGGTTATGTCAGCACGATAACCATCCTCCTGGTGATGTTGATGTAAATCCGCTCACCTCAGATTGTTTGTGTCAGCAAACAAAACAAAAGGGTTCCATGGCAACCTGTAACTGCATTTTTAAATTGGCCTATGCCACTGTACGTGAGCCAGTCATCTGAGAAATAGAATACCTCTGTAAATGTTGTGTTGACAACTGTTGTTCAACACAGAAAATATTCTGAGGATTGTGTTCTGACAGTTCTCGTGCCAGAGATGAGTCACTGAACGAGCTGATCTTTTAAAATAAGCCTTTGGGACGTCAACAGACCTCATACAGTCAACCCCACTGAGAGAACTATGCACAGAAGTATTCGGACAATGATAAAAAATGTGGCGCACAGACCCACAAACAAGCAGCAACTTAAAGTGGCTGCAGTGAAGGCCTGACTAAGCATCTCCAAGGACAAAACTCAGGGTTTGGTGTTGTCCATGCACTCCAGACTCCAGGCAGCCATTCACTACAATGGATTTTCATCCAAGTGAAAATATGGTTATATTTAAAATTATGTCACTTTGATTAAATTAGCTTTTTGTTTGTTTGTATGATTTGATTAGTTTTTTGTTCTATTGAGTACCTTTAACAATAGTCTTTTGATCAAAAGTTCTCTTCGGGTCATGGTTCTTTGCTGATTTGGAGTGCTACAGAATAAATGATCTTTTGTGTATTTTGTACATGCAAATATCTCAGCTGTTTGATGGGGACATTTTCTGCTGTGAAACATTGTCCCAGACTTTCTGTGTGCTGAAACATTTCATTGGCCAAAAGGATATTGTCTGTCTTCTCATCAAATATTTAACTTTTGCTGCAGGCTTGACAAACGAAAGGTATTATGTTAATTTTAATCTCCAGTTTCCTTGGATCTGGTGCCTAGATCATGGCCTCAACATAGCGTTCTTTCCATTATGTGCTCCAGTGTCTGATCTTGATATGAAAGATACTGTGTGTTGACATGATGCAATTAAACCCAGATGATCACAGTGCATCAGTGATTTATAACCAACAATATGTCAAATTACAATGTATTGAAAAGTTAGATAGTCTTAAATGTTCTAGAAGGAAAAATGCACACTTCACAATCCTTATTTACAAAGATCAACCATCATATTATCAGAACCACCTCACATCTCCACTTATGCAATTCGATGATTACTTAACCTAGAATATCCCTTATTTGCATACAAATTCTTGCAGAACTGGATTCATACTGTACACCTATAAAATGCAACGAACTGAAAAGCATTATTAACAGTTTCTCTCTGCCGATTACAATGCTAACAAACACCTTTAACCATGATTGCCCTCATGCTTCTCTGTGCTTTGCATGAATAGCAGTAACTTGTATGACTAAATTTGTGCTTTATGCTTCAGGACTGAACGGTATTTAAGATTTGTCTGTAAAAGTCACAGGGATTTTTATGTCTTTTGCTTTTGAATACAAATTTTAATTCCTATTTTGGGTATAGAGTCTTGTAAAACATGCCTGTTTGTGTAATATAGATATGTCTAACAGATTGTGTATATCACCATATGTTGCAGTAGCTCAGATGGTGAGTGAGTGCCCAGCCCCTTCACGTATGGTGTAAAGAGAGAGGAAACCTCTGGGAGAACATTTTGTTTATTTCTGTATAATGTGGCACCTGAAAGTCTAAGAACATCAAAATACGATACTTTTCATATAAACCTGAAAAACATCAACACGTTTAAGGGCAACATAAGATTTTATTACATGTTAAATGAAGAGTAAATATCTAAGAGTTGGATGTGGAGTTACTCATAGCATTTGTGGAAAGATTGTTGAAGGAAATGAACTTGCTGCAACTTGTCTACCTCTTTGCAGTGAAACATGTCATGTTTTCACCTGAATGTTACTCACTTGCTAGCATTGTGACAGTAGGGAAATGGCATCAGAACTACATGAAAATGTCAAAGGTCAAAAAGTTATTTTTAGAAAATCAGTGACTGAAGTTTTCCAACAAGGTGGTGCATGGCAATCTAAAGCACTTCAAAGCACAAGCTGAAAGCCCACTACAGGTGGTTTAGAGTCTGTGACCAAAGTTATTGCAATTCAGGAGATCATAGATGTGATGATTCAACAGTTGTCAAGACGTGGTACTCAAAACTACAAATGCCTAAATCATGCTTTTCACAGATGAAAAGCCAGAGGTCATTATCCTCTGAGCATTGAGAATATTTACTATTTACTACTATATAATTTAGATGCTAAAAATCAGTGTTTTAAACTGCTGCTTGTGCCAGAAAAGGGGGAGGCCAGTAGAATAAGAAGATATATGTAGATAGATATATACATACAGGATCTATACATAGTAAATGGGGCATGATTTCAGACACAGCCCATATCTTCTAAAAATGGGATGGTTTGCTGATTATAATGAGAAAACAAAGTCCTTACAGTGGGATGCTCCCACTAACGAGCTTCCTTCATATAACAGCATAAATGTGAGAAATTACATCTGTAATGATTACAGCTGTGTAAAGCTGCAGAAATCAGCAGACTACAGTAGAAGCTGCAGTTCAAGATAACACTTTCTAACTCGTGCAAAAACAACACTGCATGTTTTAATACCTCTGTTATAGTAAACACAGCCATTTCTTAAGAGCTGGTATGTATAACACTGAGAAAACATAACGCTGCAGCTGCACACATGAAACTGAGACACTGAAGATGTTTGTTGATGACAGCTTCTAGTACATGTCTGGTATTTTGGTATTTGGCGTCAGATACCAGACGTGTTACCTTTTCTGTTTTTCAGAGATTATGACTGTCTCTTTCATCAGTGAGGCATGTGTGGGTGAAAGAGTTGCAGCCATTTGCAGAGGTTTTAAAAACAAGGCCTCGGGTGATTTTTCTTCCGGTGGTGTTTAAAAAGCAGATATTTTGTTCTCTTGAGGTCAATATCTAACCCCTCTGTATGTCACCACAAACAACTAAAAAGCAATGAAGTCAGCTTTCAGGATGGTTTGATACAGCAACAACAACGAGAGTGATGAATTAATAATCAAGTTGATAATTAAAGGGTTGTGTGCAGCGAGCAGAAGTGACCTGCGATGGTAAAAGTGATGGTAAGAGTAGCAAAATATTAAAAGTAAGAATGTTTTGTCCTTGAATGTCTGTGAAGTCAGATTGGAGTCAGACTGGAGACGCTGCACGTGGTCAGGCAGCAGCTCTTGTGAGAAGTGGGACTGACTTCCACATTCAGACACCAAGTGGATGCAAAGTCTTGTCAACAAGTGAGCTCACAGCTACATTCAGATGAAAGTCATTTACATTTAGTTATTTTGAACACACCTGAAGCAAAGAGAGATACACACACACCAGGAGCATTCTGGGAATCAGTGTCTTGCCACTGGCACCTCTGGATCTGGACCCACTTAACCTCCTGAGTCACCCTGTTTAAACCCTGTTTTTTCTTTGATTTAGTAAATTAAAACAAAGAAACACTTCAATTAAAGCTCATTTCATTGTGCCGAATGCCAATATGGAATGCAGAAATTTGCTAAATTAAACTAAGACAAAGAAATACATGATAAATGTGTGTATTTTTAAGGCCTGCCATTATACTAGAATTGATAAAATAGGGACAGCACTGAACACCTGTGCAGAAGCTCTTGAACTGCTGGTGTCTGTTCTTTTACTTAAGGTTACAACCTCATTAAGCACGAGAGGACACACACTCCAGCTTGGCTTCCACCCTTTATTACTGTTTCCCCTTCCACAATCCCAGCACACTTCTTTCCTAAGTGAATAACTCTTATGTGTGTCCTCACACAACACCTTCCCTTCAAACGCAGTAGTCAGTCACATGGTGCTTTTGAGTGTTTTGTGGTGAAGAGAAGGGTGACACTGTTGGGTCCATCAGCCATTCATAGCTGGAACATATTTGTTGTTTGTATATAACAGCCTGTGATCCCAGGCTAATTTGAATATAACTTTATGTCTCACTGTCTCCAGATGTCTCCAGGGTTACATCTTATGAAATACAGTCTGGTTACAATGTTGGCCAAGACTGCATATGTGTACTTGGGTCTTGCTGATCAAAGGTCCTGATGGATTTGCATTCATAAAGAGTAGAAATGCTATCTTGGGAGGAGATTGATCTTTGTGTTGTCAGTGATGTTCAGCACATGGCATTTTTGTGCTGTCTGTTTTGGTCCTATTTGATTGATTTATTGAAAAGTTACTTCAAATTAACAGCCACAACAGGTCATTTAAAGCAGTTATGTCAGTAAATTTTCTTTAGTCTGGATTTAACTGTGGAAACACAAGGGGAGAAAAAAAACTGTTTAATTTTTGTTACAGATCTTATGTGGAAAAAGCTGCTGCTGACAACAGAATTTATATATTTGTCAAGGACGAGTCCTTCATTTCTAGGATATGTGGGGACATTTGAGGACCATAAGCCAATATAAATAAAGCTTTATGTGGTCAGTGAAACAATTGTTATATGTTTTCAGTGAGAATGGTATAGGGTCCAAAATGGAGCCTTGTGGTACTCCACAGGGGATGGCAGAGGCAGAAGACAAGATATGTCCTAGTTTAACTGATATTAAACTGTTCAAATATGGGGGCTTTCTGTTGAAAATACAATAAAACAATACATTTGATGATGAACAAGCCGGTGCACAAAAGGAAGAATTTTGCGTCTAGCCTAAGGACAAATGTTATGTTAATTAATTCATTATTCAGTGGTATTCAGTTTGGATTAGCATGTAGCAGTTTTTTGATAACATTATGCCCTCTGTCAGTCTTTTGAACAAGAAAGTATCCTATGTGATTTTTAGATATTTCTTCTTGACTCAGTTGCTTTCCCTTTTTTATATGCAAAACCCATCCACATTATTATCACCCCACGACAATATACTTTTAATCAAACTGTTTTGTCCTTCATTCATTTAAATGGGATTAATGGTGAGTCTCAACTCAAAGCCAGTGCCTATCTTGGTAAAAGATGCCAGTCCAGACTGAGGAAATGATTAACATACAGATGTGAAACAGGACTCTGGTTTGAGACTATTTGATCCGCTGCTGTATTTTCAGGATCCATGGGAATTCAGTTTTGTTTGCTGGAATTTCTGTCACCTGCACATGATTTTGGGGACATAAATGAATGTTTGTTGTTCATCTGTGGTGTTATTGTAAGTGAATTATTGGTATTATTAGGTTTAATATATCTGAAAACAGGCTGCCCTGCGGATACTCATTGTTTTTACAAGGATAACTCTCTAAAGCTGTCTGAAAGTCCACAGGATGCTTGGAGGCCTGTCACCAGCAAAGGCAGCACTTACTATAATAAATCATACTTTTGTTTTGCTTGACTTGTTTTATTTAATAAAATCACTCAGAATAAAATAAATGTCAACATTTTTGTCATATAATAGTAATCATCATCGTCATCATATTATAAGTCTGCTTTTTGAATGCTGCACAACTTTGAGCTCAGTGATCCATTTGACAAATCAAAAAAAGACTAAATCATCAATGTAATTGTACTTGTTACAAGAACTGTCTTGTTTACGTGTCTATACATCTTTGATAGTGACAAATCCACCAATTTCATGAAAATTTTGGGAAAAGTCAGCAATATACACCTAAATATGTAATTTCAAAGACTGGCAGTTCTCCCACTCATCATACTGTACTCGTCATGTATTTATCAGTTCACCTTGTATAGTATGTGCCAAACATCCTGTTTCTGCATTCATTATTTTCAGAGTAAGGATATCAGTCTTCCTTCCCTTTCAATCTGTCCTGTCTGCAGCTAAATAAACATCCACATGCACACACATTCTCTTTCTCACACTCAGTGTAACACCCTCCCTTTACTAGACAGCAAACCATGGTCCTGGGACATTTAGGTGGATTACAATATTGTTAAGGGAAAAAAGCCAAAAAACTAACACAAAACCTGTTCAGTGTTTCATTTCAGATATTCCACTGTGTCACTTAAGTATGCTGTCATTTTAAAAATGTTCAGGTTCATCTACATTAACTGACTCTCCATTGTTCACGCACTGTCATTAGCATTTATAACATAGCAGGAAGTCACAGGTATAACTAACAACATTCTGCCAGTAAGCCAGCAGGAATAATACTGTAAAATCAAATGCAGTCCTTATGAATATGAACATTATATGAAATATTCATTATGTTTTCTTCAGAAAAGCATTTAAAATACAGTCATGTTTCAAGTTTAAACCTGCTGTAAAACAGTTCTGGTTTAAAATGTGGGTCAAACCACTTGAGATTAATAAGCACTTTGAAATTTCAAAACAAAAATTTCCATGACAGGCTTGGATAAGATACACATTTAAAAATGTACATGAGTGACAAAACCTTTGCTAAACAAGACTACACTTAAATCATAATAAATACTTCTTGACATGTGAATCCTGCTGTGCACTGCTCTTTTGCAGAAATACAGCTGCAGTAAATCAGTTAAAGAGTTGAGATTTTACTGTAACAAAACTCTCATCGTCTCACTGGAAAGCAAGTTCTGTATTTGTGTGTCCAGCAGCTTGTCAAATGAAAACGTGACTCTTGAAAAACAAATAGAAGCTGGGAGGAACTGACCTGGGAAGTTAGATCTCTGACAAACATGTTTTGTTGAGGATGATGGACGGTTCTAATACAGAAGGAGAAACATCTTTGAGAGCGTGACAGTATGTAGGGGTCTTACAGGTGAATCATCTGAAAAGAAATTGATTCTGGGAATAAGTGTTGGTGCGTGAGTTTAACACGGCTAGTGAGAGCAGAGAAATGATCCAACCAGACATGTTTTAGTGGGGGAGTGTGATGCTAGTTTTGAGGATTTGTCTTTACTCCTTCAATAACTGCCTGATTTGACAATTCCTTGTACCCACCTCTTAGACTCAGATTCATGGTTTCAGTTTCTTACTGAAAGTCTCGCTCCAGTCCCACAAAGACCACCATGTACATTATAAACATCATACATCCTCCAACCTAAAGAACCATGTTGTACATGGTCCCCAGCCCACTGTGTCCTGCCTATCGGCAATTGCATAAATGATGGATGTGGTTATAGAGCAGTCTTGTTAGGTTCAGGCACAAAATAACTTGGTTAGATTTATGAAAAAAACAACTTAAGTATGTACATTAAACATGGCAAATATGAATCTTCTGATATTATTCCCTGGACCTCTAACGTGTTTATTAAATTCTCTGCCTTATAATAGAGCCCGTACTGGTTAATTCGAATATTTCCTTCTACAGTCAAAAGATAAGATGAATGCATATTACAGTAAGGATCCATTAAAGCTTCAGGTAAGAGAAGTGCTTTGTAAAAAGTGATAGCAATTATGGTTCTTCCTTCTTTCATACTAGTAGTTCCTGTTTATTTTAATTTACTTACATATGGCTTTATTGAGTACTACAACTTTAAAAAGTGTTTGCTGTGATATTTGATTGGACTGACATGCAACAATTTGCTATTTACTTTAATTTTCTTTTATAACTTTCTCCTTGAATAAGTTTAATTCGTTTTGATGAACAACAACATCACAAAGGACTTTTCCTTCTGTGTTGTGTCCATGTTACTGCTATTATTTCCCTGCTGTGTTTTCCCTTTGAGAGCAGAGAAAACCCACATCTGCAGTGTAGCTGGGGAATGACGTGAGTGTCCGGTGAGAGCACGGATAACCTGAGAGGGTCTCCTTCCTGTACAGCTGTGCTTGACCGGGAGAACAACACTTGTGAATGAATTATTCACCAAAGACACACGCACGCACATACAAACATAATAGTGACATAGATACTTGTCTTTTCCTTGATATGAAGTGTAGTCACTGCAGTTGGACATTCCTTTTCTGAAGGAAGGAACCAACGGTGTTATCATGACAGAGAGAAAAACATCCTGAAGATTAATACTTTCTCGTCCTCCCCAACCCGCATCACAGCCCCTCCACCCCCCACTGCCTTTTAATATCCAACAGCTGAGTGACCTCATGAGAAATTTGTAAATGGACAGTCCGGTTGGTCCTCTTATCTGGCTCCACAGATTTCAGCCGCTTGTAAGACCATGAGACACAATAACAGTGAGGCAGCACATCCTGCTTTGCTCAATTCATAATGGATAATTGTGCAATCAGTTGTTGTAAATATACAGTGCAGTCGTGTAGGAATCGTTCAGTTCATGCCCTGATACCAGCTGCAGATAGTTGTGTTAGACTAACAATGATTATTCAGGACCCTTTGCACCACACTCACTTTGTCACAAAGTGATGAGGACAAAAAGCATCATGGGAAATCTGAGGCATGTGTGATTAAATAATTTCCGTTCAAATTCCCTTCTCTCTTGATCTCTTGATGTGTTGCCCATATTACCACTAATTGACAGTTAAAAAATAATAATTCAAGTCAGTTTATTTCAATGTACAATTTACATAATTCTACAGTTTTTTTAAATCAAAAGTGCACTTTTTAAAAGCTACTTTCATCTTATTGTACTAAATTTCTGAGCTGCATTTCTTTCCCATTCACTTCTAAAAGACTCTGCAATGTGATTTATTACTCAGATTTTTATATTACAATCAAAACTATTCATCAGACGCAAAACAAACAACAGCAGATTCATATTTATGCTTTTATGGCACATATACTCTAATCCGTGATTATGTTTACTACCTCAACCCATATCACCAACTCTAAAATTATTTCCTCTTTTCCTTTTCACAAATGTTAAATGAAGTGCATCTTGTTCCAGGATATCCAGCCCCCTATTGTAATGCAACTATTTCCTGAAAATAACAAAATAAGACCTATCTAGCATGGTTCTGTTTTTTGCAAACCCTCACTGATGTTAATCACTGATGTTAATCAACCTGCATTGTCCAGCATTTATAGATGTTTACATGACTACAACCATGGTCTGACTGATGTTTGGAAAATAAATATGATAATAATATTTCAATAAATTATAACAAATAATTATTACACACTTTTCTTTTCTCTTGATGATAGATGATAGGTGGGGGTTAAAACACACACCTTCTTCATCTAGTGCCCATGATAATATAACAACTACAGTGACAATACTGCATATCGGATGTGAGCTGTTCATAACACATCACTTCCATGTGAACCTTGTGACATCAGATGGAGAGATGCAGGCTCTGCACGTGCATGTAATAATGAGTTGAGGTATGCGATGCCTCCTGTGGTCAATTTGAGATCTAACAAGGTGAGGTCAAGGGTTTGTGTTTCCAGTACAGGGTTTATAACAACACTAAAACTTGGAATATATCAACACATTCTGTGGACGCTTTAGGTACAGTTGAAGAAAGTAAGACTTAAAAAAATGGAGTATTCTCCTTCTTAATATAAACATAGGTTCATATGGAGACAAAGAATTTTGCATATTATTTTACTTGCACATGTTATGTTAGTGTGTCTGCACTCTGGTGGCCTGAAAGGAGCTTAATATTTGAAATGCTTGAGATCTGCTCCCAGAACTAACACTCAAATCTCCTGGCACAATTGCCCATGCCGAATCAGTGCATTTTCACACTGCCTCTCAGACCACACAAACTAAAAGTTTCCCAGCATCTACAACTGCATCTAAATCGCTTTGCTGCAAGGCTGCATGCAATTACACACACCATTTAAGGAGGAGGTGCTCTCCTGAACTCACCTTCTGCTCCTGCCAGACCTCAGCTCCCTCTGCGGACACTAACCACAGCAAAACAACATAGAATGCAGTGTCTGTCTCCAATCTGGGTTCATGTGCAATAAAATATCAAATTTTCTGGGCTGCAGTCAGTTTATTGTGATTAATTGTGGTTAATTATTACATTTTTCTTCAGTTTCTATTTTATTGTATTTGATTGCAAAAATCCAAACGCACATCCAAGCAACATATCCCTCCCTGGTTCCGAGCAACAAATGCCACGAGAGCTGATTTGCTGTTGAAAATGATGTTTCTAATCTCAGAAATCAATCTCGACTACCAGCACAGGAAGTGACAGGCTTGTGTACGCAGCCTTTAAAAGCTCAGGGCATATGACAAGAATATGTGATAAAGCTGCTACAATTCTGTCAGTGAAACAAACCTATCTGTTAAATCAATATGTGTGTTTGTGGGTGGTGGTGTTGTATTAAAATGCAACTAATTCCTTCTGTGGTTTGGTGGTAGTTGGTTTTTCCTCTCTGTGTATCTAGCCTGGTTGAGATCTGATGACAGAACCTGGGTAGAAGATCACCATTAGTTATCTCTGACCAGCACACCGTGTTAAATCTGACAGTTTGACAAGCTAATTTCTGTTCACATACAAAATGTCACATATCACCAGGATCTCAGGGTGTTAAATTTAGGGTCATCAAGTGCCATCACAATCCAGGATCCTGTTAGCCGCTCTGCCTCTTTGTCATCTTTGGGTAGAGTTTGGGGAACTGATTTTGGAGCATTACTACCACTTAGTGGTGGCAGTTACAGCTTCACAAAATAAGAGCTCAAATCACCCTTCTTTGTATAGAATCATGTGGTGATATTTGTTCTGGAGCTGTAACTGTAAGAACTTTATATTAATTTATGCAGCTCCAAACCCTTTTTTGTCACTTTACCCAGCAGTTTTATATTACTTTTAGTTATGACTTTCACTTTATCCACTGTCCAGTTCTTCAAACTAGTTCAATCATTCATTCATTATTTTAGCCACTTATTTCAACCATTCATGCTTTACTTTAAGTTATATCTTTTCCCCTATTTGACCATCACTTTAGCATAGCTGTGTAATTCAGCTTAATTTAAGCTAACTTGCTATTTCATGGTCATCACATGTGGTGCTCAGGCATCACAAGTGAGGCCGTGCTAACAGCGTGGATGGCTGGGTCTGTGCTGTTACATAAAGACTGGTGATGTCTGTAAATGCCAAGATATTTCCTCAGTGCAGAGCTCTGCCTTCGGCATGTTTATCCATTCCTGAGGAAATTAGACTGAGTTCCTGCAATGGTTGTTCTTTTGTTCCAGATGCAAGTGTGATGTCTGTGTCTGCTTTTCTAAAAACACCAGCAACAGCAGAAGCACCTTTCAGTGCTTTCACTTACAGTGCTGTGAAAAAGGATTTGTCATCTTGCTGATTTTTTATTTTTGTCCATATTTGTCACACTTACATGATTCAGATCATCAAACAAATTTTAATATTACACAAACATAACTCCAGATAAAAATACAGTTTTTAAGTAATGATTATATTTATTAGGGAAAGCAAATTAATTGCCACTTAAGCCTAATAATTGGTCATGCCACCACAACTCTTGCTAACTGGTAACTGGCAATGAGGCCCACTCTTCCATATAAAATTTTTTTAATTCAACCACATTGGAGGGTTTTTAAGCATGAACGACCTGTTTAAAGTCATGACACAGCATCTCAAATGGATTTATGTCCGGACTTTGATGAGGCCACTCCTCAGATCATACTACCACCACCATGTTTAGCTGTTGATACAATGTTCTTTTTATGAAATGCTGTGTTAGTTTTACTCCAGATGTAACAGGTCGCACAGATTCCAAGTTAAACTTTTGTCTCATCAGTCCACAGAATATTTGTCCAAAAGTCTTGGGGATAATCAAGATGTTTTTTGGCAAATGTGAGACGAGCTTTTGTGTTCTTTTTGGTCAGCAGTGGTTTTCACCTTGGAACTCTCCCATGGGTGCCATTCTTGATCAGTCTCTTTCTTATTGTTGAACACTGACCTTAACTAAGGTAAGTGAGGCCTGCAGTACTTTAGATGTTGTTCTGGGATCTTTTATGAGCTCCCAGATGAGTCATCTTTGTGCTCATGGAGTAATTTTAGTAGGACAGCCACTCCTGGGAAAGTTCACCACTGTTCCAAGTTTTTTTCCATTTGTGTATAATGGCTCCCACCATGGTTTGCTGGAGTCCCAAAACCTTAGAAATGTCTTTGGAACAATTTCCAGACTGATACATGTCAATTACTTTGTTTCTAATCTGTTGTTAAATTTCTTAATGCCACACTTGATGGCCCGAGTGTGGCAAGTGAAACTAAACTCAGCTTTCATAAAAATGCTGCAGGCAGGCTTGGACAGCATTTTTTAAATTTTGATGATCTGAATCATTTAAGTGTGACAAACATGCAAAAAAATAAAACATCGGGAAGATGACATACAATACTTTCTCACGGCTTTGCACTGTTTTGCAGATATAAATTAATTAATTGTATATCTGCTGAATTGAGGAACCCAACAGGTGAGTATATCCTCCACACAGCAGAGGGCATTGTTGCTCAATTATGAATAAATTCCCTGACATTATAAAAGTTTCATCAAGGCTAAAATCCTGTTGTTGTTTTTTTTAGAAGCTGTCTTTCTCCAGTGGTAAAGGCAGGGGTTATTCTAAATTTAATGTGTGGAAGTGTGGAAACACTCCACCCCACAGAGACTACATGTCGTTTCCTCCAGTCTGCTATAATTAGCCAGGTTTATTGTCCTTGATTGTAGACAAAATACACTGTGTTCTCATGCAACATCACCCACTAAGACACCTTTAACCATTTAGGCCCAGCATCAGAAGTTTGGGTAACACTCTATAAAGATTTACTAATGTTACACATTCAGAAAATCTGACATTGAGCATTGTTGTGTTCGAAAAGAGTATTCAAAATCATTGGTGGATGATTTATTTCTAAGCTCCCACACCTGCTTTTCAAATGTGCTAATTACTTTGTTGTCATAGTGGCCCACACTGGCCTTGGCAGGGTTATTATGGGCACTTTTAGCTGAATACAGCTAAGAAAATACCCAAGGCTGGGAGGGTATTGTTCCTGTACAACACACACAGAGCGAATGACCAAGGGTATTGTTTTCTTTGTGTAAGACACAGAGAAAGGAAATGAGTGTTGTAACAAAGAAGCAGACAAACACACAGATGATGAGTGATGAGCACTAGTGCGACTTTCCGTGTCAAACAAATAAGCAGAAAACAACAGCAGATTTAATCTGTGAGTATTTTTATTTTATAAAACTAGTAGCATTTATTGCAGGTTTAGTAATACTTTCAATAAAATGCTGTACGTTATAGGAATAAACGACCTGTACAATTCTGACTATATAAAGATTGTTCTGATTGAGCTGAGAAAACTGCCTCTTTGCCAGCAATGTAGTGTGAGCTAAAACAAAAAAGGAGAAAATAAAAAAGAGAAAACATTTGTTGGTTAATTATCCAGAAATTCCAGATAACTTGCAATAGAGGAAGTGGGTGGATTTTGCCTTGGGAAGTAGGCGTGTCCTCAGAACTTTGACATGATACAGTAGCGTTCCTCTGGCTGTCCAAGGAGAGATATACACACTTATCATACAACCTTTATTTTTACCTGCTGACTTATTAAATTACTGATTGTGAACAGAGCTGTATTGCATGTGTTGATTGTTCCTAAAATAGAATAACCTGTTGAAAGTAAACAAATACTGTACAGTGAAAAAACTCCAGGGTAATAGTTTACTCTGGAGGGGTGTCTGGGGTCAGACAGGTGGTGTGCTGTAGCGGATCTCCACATTGAAATCGTCAGGCGTCTTGGGCAGAGGAGGTTTTTTCAGCATATTGTGCTTCATGATCACCTCCTCGTTGGCGTAGATTGGGGTGTCTGTGTCGTCTGAGTGGTACCCTGACTGGTATCCGCTTGTCTGATTGGACGATTCTGAGGCCAAAGATTCTTTGCTTTTACAGCGCGTTAGTTGGCTAAGGAGAGAAAAATGAAAGGAGACATTTGCGCTGTCAAACTCTTAAATTTACACCCAAAAACATAAAAAAACTATGAATATAAATCCTCACCTGAAGTTGGGCGTGGTTTGCAGCTGTTGATTCAAACCTTTCACCTCCTCTGGTGAGAAGCACATACCACTGTCTGTGTGTCCCTCCTGCAAAAGTGGCAACAATTGAAATGGTGGTTGGTACAGACAGGAATATACTGACTGACTGACTGATGTCATTAACATCCTAAGTTCCGTCTCCCTTCACTTCACTTACCATGACACTGCTGTGAGCTGCAGGGATGTCCTCAAATGTCTTCACACTGAGGGGCCGACTGCATCGCTCACTCTGTTGGGACAGTCTACACAGAGGAGATACTGTAAATCAATAACATGACTTATCTACACCACTAAGTGATTTAAGGCTGAGTGACAGCTAAGATAATCACACTGACCCAAGGGATGATGGGCTGTCATAGTGGAGCTGAGCTTCCAGGATTTGTCCACTTTGGGGCCTGCTGTAGGGGTTTCCGGGGTCAAGGGTCATTGGAAATTCTTCTTTTTCAACTGCTGTCAGTGGGATATAGTCCTTCCCATCCTGGAGACCAAGCATAATGAATTAATATAATCTCAAATACACACTAGATCAATTCCACACCAATGACTTGAAATTTGATTGGATTTACAATTAGATCAAACAAGTGATATTAAATAAATCCCAGTAATGACTTTTCCTTGTGCTGTAATAAGCTTTTTCGGATGTAGGTAGTTTGCGTCATCCTGTTTTTTTTATTTCACCGTCACTTAATGACTTCCTATGTTTCCCAAAATGACTTGGCAACACTCATTGAAATTATTATTGAGATATGCAGGCAACACTAGCAGCTATAAAAAGAGCACCCTGAAACATTGCCACAGAAACCCTAACCCACAGTCGCTTTTCACTGATATACAGACCTGTTGAGCACTGGCCTGTAGCAGGTTGCCCAGATGTTCAACCAGCTCTGCAAATGTTGGCCTGTCTGTGGGACAATCCAGCCAGCAGTCCAACATGGTCTGGTATCTATAAACACAAACAAATCGGATTCCAGTAAAACAGTGGTTTGAGTTATATTTTTGCAATTTACCTAAATGGATCAAGTTAACTTTCCACTCACATCTCAGTGGTGGCATATTCTGGGGGTCTCATTCTGGTGCCTTCCTTAAGCCTTCTGCAGAAAGACTCATCGATGCAAACACCTGGATAAGGAGAAGCTCCTGCAGGACAGTGAAAGGTGATGTTGCATGTCTACAGTGGTTATTATGTTTTCAGAACTGAGTAAGTGAGTGATTGCTAAACATACCTAGAGAGAAGATCTCCCAGAGGAGAACCCCAAAAGACCAAACATCACTTTGTGTTGTGTACACCCGGTCAAAGATGGTCTCAGGAGCCATCCACTTTAGAGGAAGACGTGCCTGAAGCAATGATCAATATGTAAATATTGCTTTGTAGGAATCTACTTCACAGAACATAACTGTGTCAGTTCTGGGCACTCACATCCCCCTTGCGGACGTAGTCTGGGTCTTTGTAGACATCTCTAGCGAGGCCAAAGTCACAGATCTTTACCACATTGTTCTCTGAGAGCAGAATGTTTCTGGCTGCTAGGTCTCTGTGGATACACTACACACAAAACAGAAACAGAAGATTTCACATTCACGTCTAATTTATGTCTAATTTTGTGTCACTACGTGTATAAACAGGGTTCTAGATCATTTAAGTTCACCTTGCGGGAGGATAGAAAATCCATGCCTTTGGCCACCTGGAAGCTGTAACGTATCAGGTCCTCCATGGTCAGATGGTCATCATCTGTGCTCCCTGCAGTCATTCAATGTATTTAAAATGATAAATGTGAAACAGGTGTATGCAATTATTGGACTGTGCAGAAAAGATAAGTGTCAGCACCTTCCAGAGTGTCCATGTTGCTGCCTGAAGCCATGTCTCCAGCTGTGGAGCAGACAGCCGTTCCTGTGCAGATGTCCAGCTGGGCAACTCTCCCTAGACCCAGATCCCCTTCTGTCACATCCTCCTCCGCGGATGCCCACTTCTGACTGTAAACCCTTTTCCTCTGCTGACCACAAGAAAACACGGTTATTATTTATGAAGAGGAAAAACCAGACTGAATCATAGTAAAATTTTATGCAGGATGCATATGTCAGCCTGGAGTGCATTGCTGTGTAAAGGTCTGTGGTCAATAATGTGACTGTGTGCAGGACTCTGGGCTCAGTGGAACCACATCAGAGGGTTGGCTGTGGTTCATTAGCTGCTTGTGGGTTACACTTGATTTACCTTATAGGGGCTGTACTCTCCACGCTTGCTCTTCAAGTAGCTGGAAAGGTTTCCATGTTTACAGTACTCCACAATCACCATCAGCGGCCCTGAGGAGACAGGGAAGAGCAAAGAGGTTAGGGATTAACAACTCATAACTACACTTTACAAGATCAATGAAAGTATGAGACATATTAGAGGAAAAAGAAAATAAAATTAAAGGAAGATAAACATAGATAAGTTAGCATAACCCTCACCCACTCTTACAAAGACAAATATTTATCAGGAATGTTGCATGTGTAGACACAAAAACATATTCATGCACAGCACAGCTTTATGTTGTGTGTAATGGCTCACCTCCAGGCTTCGTGCAGGCTCCCAGTAGGTTGACCACATTAAGATGATGTCCAATATGGATGAGGATTTTTAGCTCTGACATCAAGGCACGGTACTCACTGGTTGTGGCTCCCTCTGTCAAATGATATACATTTAACTGAGTGTATGTGTTTCGAAGCCTCATATTTTTTTCACTGTTTTACTGGAGGAAAAAACAAAATACTAACCTTTGAGCATCTTGACTGCAACTGTGGTACATGTGGTCACTTTCTCAATGCCAAAGGCGGCTGCTTCTACCACCTGACCAAATGCACCTCGTCCAAGTGGATCACCTTTAATGCAATGACACATTACATTTGTCATGAAGACAAACAAGGAAAAACCTGTGCAACTAGTAGATGGATCTGATTCAGAAGCCATATCCCACTGACTTCTCTTAGCACCATTAAATAGCTGACATTTGGGTTTTTAGAAAAAATGTTGATTTATTCAGTATTCTAGTTATTGGCAGATGCCCACAGTAGTGGCACAGAGGTAAGGCTACAGAACTAACACTGTGGTGTCTAAGACTGTGTTTGAAATCTACCCTGTTCACCCACACACAGTGTTTATTACCAATATTGGACTTCATCATTTTGTATAACTGACACCTACTGAATCATGCAAAGGCAACCGTATCTAGAAAAGGGTATTGCATTGAGGACAGTAGTGTACATTTCAATTTGAAAGCTGCTCATTTACATACATTTATATACATATACATATAGATATATATGTATCTATATATGTGCATAATTAAATATGTATATATGTTGCATATTATGTAATAGTTGAGTTGATATCATGACTATTAAAAAGGACAAAGAATAAGTATACTATTAGTCTATCTGACAGAAGAATTTGTTGAAGATACAGTGACTTAAGTAATGTCTTTTTTTTAATTAAGCAATCAGTTTTTAATCTTATTGGACCCCAGTCTATATAGATAGATAGATAGATAGATAGATAGATAGATAGATAGATAGATAGATAGATAGATAGATAGATAGATAGATAGATAGATAGATAGATAGATAGATAGATAGATAGATTTTTATGTTCCTTTATGCTTGCTAAACAAAGGCGTTGTCCTTGACATTTTGAACCTGAACACAATGGTGTGAGACTGTACTAGCAGCTGAACTTCAGCTCTGTGCCACATGCATTAATGAAAGAACTGTCAAATCAGGAATATCTTCAGGACTGTTCCTTAGGATGGCTAAATGTTTCAATCTGGACTGTCACCAAACAGCTAATCACAAATAAAGAATAGAAAATATTTTGCTTGTCCCTTAAACATGAGCTGGGTCAGTTCAGCAGTTTAGATGCCTATTGTGATAAGGAAAATAACATTATGGCACCTCGCTGCCAACATTACACAGTATCCTACAGTTTTTTATGTATTGGGGAGTAGAAAATTACATGTAATGAAACTTGTTTAAGTACTTGAACTACTCACTTCATCCAGTAGCTAGTACTATTAATATTCATGTTTGCATAGTGATTCAAGTAGTTCAATTTACTTTTGGCTGTTTGTATAGTAACTACCGAAACTGCAAAGAGAGGTGGGGATGTTTAGGTTACAGATATACTGTAGGGGTCAGGATTATTCCAGGAAGTTAGATTGGCAGCTCACCTGTAAAAATATGTATAAATAGATGACAGTTATAAGTATTGATTAGTGGTATGAATAATCCTCCTTGGTACTGTTGGACTCTACACTCACAAAATGAAACCATTACTTTATCTTGTGAACTGGTCCACAAGTTTGAATTATGTTAGTTGAGTGCAAAATATTGGTGTTCAACTAACATAATTTCAGTTGAAATAAAACATTTTCTGTTACACTGTTTTACACATGATTAAATCTTGTGTGACCAGTTTACAGCTGACATTCCAGCACTTTCCAATGAATATGATGTATTTTATTTATCAATTTATGATGATTATGGGATGTGTGAACAAGTACACAGTTATTGCATTAAACTCTGTCAACTGTCATTTTGCTAGCATGTGACTTTTTTGGATTTTGTTATTGTTTTATATCACATGCACATTGTCAGTGTGATCACTAATTTAACACTTTTTGTACTACATTTTCTATGAAGTTTTAGTTAAACAGTAGATTTCCCCCTGGGGTCGCTTTGCTGTAGTTCAAAGTTTTAGCAGAGATTTGTGTCTCACCCAACTTCAGCCTCTCGCGAGGAAACTCCCATTTGTTAGCATCATACGTGAGCCTTTCACACTGCTCATCCATGGGCATGTCCTCAGAGTCCAGGATCATGGACAAGTAGCCTGTCTTCAGATCCCCACCGTTTGGCTGCAACAGTAATAGAGTGAGAAATATGAAAGACAAGCAGAGATGTAATGTGTAAAATAATGAGCCTCTATTTGTCTCTGTTCTGCCCTTTCACTACAATAAATCGGTCCAGCAGTTTTTAATGACTCTGGTAGCCCTCCAGTAAAAAGGGGCCCAGTCAGTGTTGCGTGTGTACGTGACTTATGGGAGCAGACAGTGGCCCTGTTGTTCCTAGATACAAAAGAGAGCAACCTCTGAGAGCCAGACAAGTCGGTTTCAATCAGTCATACACTGTGTGTGTACTTGAGTGTGTGTTTTAACTGTTACGCTGCTATATTTTAATCTCTCTGTGCGTAACTGGAAGAAAATCCCAGGAAGGAGGAAGAACAAACATGAGGAAGTCCTTACTCTCTTTCTTCCGCGGATGACGAAGACGATTAGTAACCAGAAAAACATGGCGATGACCACTGACCCAATAGGAACAATCAGTTCCACATTAGTCTTTTCTTCAGCGCCTAGAAAAAACACAACAACATGAGCTGCTGGACAAATCACAAATTAGTTAACATCAGAGAACACATCATACAGCTAATTTGGGGCCCATTTTTCAGTGTAACATGGGAGAGTTACAAATGAATGTCGAGTATAATTTCAGTGACGTGCATTGGCAGTGTTGCATTAAGTCCAGACAGGTTTGTTGTTGTATTTGGCATATACACATGTGTGTGTGAGCGTCTGTGTTGAAGTTGGAGGAAGGAGATTGTTGGAGTCTGGACTGTAAGCAAACTGATATTTTATCTAGTCATAACAAATGGTCAGCACATACAACAACTGCCAAAGACAACCTGGAAAAACCTATCAGAGTCATTATAGTGTGTAACTACACGCAACAATGAACGGTCTCCCTCTGCTACAATGGAACTTAGGGACTGTATAAAAATAATTATAGGGAAAGAGAGGCTCAGAAGAGGGGAGGGGTCATTTTTATCAGCTCTTTTAGCAGCTTTCCCATCCCAGGTTTATTCTTTTAGTGTAAAAAATCACATTACATTTTAAAGAAATATTCCCCAGCTATATGAATTTGGCATGATGTAGTTGTCAGGCATCTGGCTGATGCATATTGTAATAACCATTTACTATTTGTATTGAGATACTGTGAGGAGGGTAATGAGTTTCTCTTCTCTGTGAGGGTCAAGAGGAGGCTCCAAAGAAAATATTAATAATGCTATTTTATAAAATGAAAGATATAAATGAACCACCCTTTCGACCCCCAGTAAAGTTCTGTATATTTCCCTCTTTTTCAGAGATTTTCTTGCCAGTGTTAACCTTCCCCATTAGCAGTGCTGGCACCTGAGCAAAGTTGGGAGCTACTGTAACTGGGTCTGCTTCTGTTGGCAGGGACCAGGTCACGTAGGCCCTGGTGCTACTTAGCACATTTGTTTGTTTGTCACTGTGTCTCTCTGTTCAGGACACAAAATCGTGGACAGGAGAGCAGAGGCTGTAGCTACAGCAAGGCTGACCTCTCCCTTTGTCCTGCAGTCTGCTCATTGTTTTAGATCTAGAAACTCCCAGGAGGATGTGTGCTAACTGGGACAACTTCCTGTCATGTGGAAGCAAAGTTATTCTTACTCTACATCTTTGAGATCAAAAATGTTAGATGTGTTGTGTGAACGGGTGAAACTTTTACAGCACTATATAAATACACAGTATTTACAGATTAATTGGGAATATTGTGGGTTGAGGCTAAACTCTTATGCATCACGTAGTGTCAACTATGATATTTTTTACTGACCAAGCTCGAGGATCCCTGTTAATATTCAATCAAGTGGCTACAAAGAGACACAAAACAACCACAGAGAGATGTACAACTACTGAAATAAGGCTCAGAAAAACAGTCCCAATGTTTTTGTTGTTACTATGTAGAAGGGGTGTGGGTGTACGACCTTTTACATATCTGTGCCCAGGCTCCCATTGTCTAATAATCCATCCATGCTATCGGCAAACAGGAAATGGATCATACTGTAGTACTATACTGAAATATTTTTGTTATATTTAGCATGATTTGAATCCTGCTCAAGCAGGAACTGACCTTCAGTTGTCAAAAAGGCCTGTGATGTGTCACAGCCACGGCTGTTACAAGCAGTGCAGGTGTACAGACCACTGTCTTCCTTCTTTGCACGATCAATGATGAGTGTTTGGTTATCATCTTTCAGAGTCACACCTGAAAGCAATGCGTAGTGTTTTTAATCACAGCACCGGCACATGAAGTGAGTCTCTTTCATTTCATTCGCTGTTGACGTCTCACCTGAGCTCTGCGCCACGGTGTGGTTGTTTTTGGTCCACTCCACCTTTGGGGTTGGTGTCCCAGCCACTTTACAGTTGAGAGTGATCGAGGCGCTCATGTTAACTTTTTGGTCGGTTAAGTTATTAACAATCTTTGCAGGCTCAAGACCTAAAATCAGAAGAAAACTAAATTAATTTCAGACACACAAACATGTGTCGTCTTAAAATGGTAAATACCTGCCTAAAACAACTGTAACAATCAGGAACCATTTTTAATATTTGCACAATATTCTTTTGCTTATATTTCCTTTATATATTATTACATATTCGTCATGATTACATTGTTCATGTATTCTGCCATAGTAACATTTTATTAAAAAATATAACTTCACCTACAACAAGAAATCATACTTCTGTGGCATTGAGCTCCATTTTAAAGACTGACAATAACACACCTGTTAAACTCTTTTGCAGTGTACACACCTGTGGCATTCTTTATAAAGAATTATAAATATTAATGTTTTTCTTACCCCTGAGAGAAAGACGGAGAAGCAGGCAGGTTCTCTCCCCAGTCTTGATCTGTTCTACCTGACAGGCATACAGACCCTCATCCTGACGGGATGCGTTGGGCAATGGCAGCTCCAGGGTAACATTGGTTCCCTGCAGGCTGGACAGCACAGCCTGCGACAGGGGCTTCGGTTGCAGCTTCAGGGAGCGACAGGGCTGCACCGAGGCCACATGTTCAGACTCAGAGATGTTAATCACACGGAACCAGGCGAGTTTGTTGTAGATCAGCTTGTCTGCCTTACACCTCATAGTCACGAGGTCGTTCTCTAAGGGCTCATTGGATGGCGACATGCTGACCTGTAGGCCACCTGATAGAGATGGAAGCAGAATGAGAACAGACATGATGAGTACTGTAAAGATTACACACAGAAACCATGTGAAACAGGCAAAAAGAAAAAAGAAAGGATGCTCACGTGTGACGTGGAAAAAGATGATGCGAGAATCCACTCCTATTTTGTTGGCTGCCATGCATCTGTAGAGCGAATGTGCCTCAGCTTTCTTAATCTTTAAAGAGCTCATGATTTTCTATGAGAACAAATTCATTTTGTTAATAACTGCTCACAAACACACTGTAACTGATGTTATGTGACAGACTGGAACAGTTACAGGGTGTAATTATGAGAAATGATTTACCTTTTGGGCATGATCAGTGTCAATCACAACTGGTTCTACAGGGTTGGGAGCACTGCCGTTGCTGATATCTCTCCAACCTTTACATTCCACATCCTGTATGTCAGGCTTAATCAGCCCTGACCTGCTGAATAAAAATCAAATGAATTAAAAGATTTAATAAAAGATAAAAAGTCTAAATTACCATAACATATAACAGGAAAAGTTAGTATTAAAAATAGGAACAATATTAATAAAGGAAAGGAAAGTTTACAAAAAGAGACAGCTTCAACAGGAAGAAGCTCTTTTTTGACAAAGTGGGAACAACAGGAAGCATAGCGCATGACCGAGAAAGAGTTCAGATGTGTAGGCAGATGATAAGGAACCTGCTGCTAGCTAAAGCAGCCAGGCATGCCTCCCCTATACTATAAACACTTGTCAAATGACAGTGTAGCCTATTGCAGAGAGCTCTAGTATGTAAAACAAACTGTGCAGACAGAGTTGCCAGTATCTTAACGAGCTGATCTACAAAGGCGCATGTTGTAGCTTGCAGTAAAAATCTGATTTTACAAAACTGGTAAACACATTCTGAGTCTGAATAATTGATGTCATTCTAAAAATGGACATTGTGAAGAGCATGAATCACATCCGCTGATCTGCATCGGTCAGAGTGCGCTCTCATTGTCTCTTTTCTTGTTTTTGTCAACATCACGAAAGGAGCTATTCCTCTCCCAAATCAACAACCAGCTGACAATGAGTGACTGAGAAGCATGTGAACACTGTGCATGCACAAAAGGAAGTCCCCCCCACTCTCTCTGTTTTTTCTCACATGCACGCACTGATGAAAATGATCTTACTCAAAGGCCTCTGGACAGTCCTCTTTGGGCACCCACTGCCAGTCGATGCGTGCAGGTGTGGGAAAGCCACGAGCAGTGCACCTCAAGGTGGGGCTGCTGCCATATGGGTACACATCAGTGTCCACAGCCACTTCTTTCTCAATAATATGAGGAGGAACTGTTGAAGAAAACATTTATTTAAGTGTTATGGCAGCTGTCTCTTACTGACATTGTCCAGCATCTTAAGAAGAAATAAAAAAAGAGACGGATAACACGTACTATTGACCAGCAGCTGGAAGGAGCGTCTCTGTTCTTCTTTAGTAAACTTATTGGTCAAGACAACTGTGTAGTTCCCTGCATCCATTTCTGTGACTCCTCGGATAACCAGAGCATCACTCCTCTGTTTCATTCTGTAGTCATCCTTCAGTGGTTGGCCATTTTTTAACCTGACACACATGACAGAAAAAGTAATGCTATGAAGTGATCAGAAACATGCACTTTATTGTGATAGTGAACTGTTGTAATACTATTCTTTATTGACACACATACAGTGAACGTACCATTTAAAGGTGGGTTCAGGGTAAGCTGAGTACTTGACAGTGAGTGTAGCCTGCTCTGTCACATTTACCTCCCAAACCTTTTTCCATGACTCTTTTATGTCAATAAAAGGCTTTTCTAGAAACACAAGAAGAATCACAAATAGCTGTTAGTTGGTTTAGCAAAAACAATAACCTCAGACTATCACATAACTGCGAGGAGATATATGTGAATGAATATTTTATTTTTAGTTAAATTCATTTTAAGGAAAAGAAGGTGTAAAAACAGCTAACCCAAGAACCCATGAATTACATTAAATGCCCCACTGATTTACCTATTTCCAAACATCTCTAAGCTTCTAGCAGTTATCTGGTTGGTCATACTACAGAGGCTGTATTCAGGAAGAAAGTTAAAAATCAGTGAAGTATCCCTTTAAGTTTTGGAGGGTGATATTGAGAAACACAGCCCCTTGTCCTAACAGTACAGCAAACCTTTCATGAGGTTGTTGTAATTACTTATATATTATAATTCATTAGGACTAGACTAGAGTAGAACCTTTAAGTCAGATAAATTCAAAGCAAACACCTCCTTTAAACTTTTGTTGAAGTTTGTTGCCTGGAATATTTTAGAGCTTTTAATCTTTTTATCAACAGATTTGATTAAGTATAAAGCTTATTCACTTATTTTATATTTCTGGCACCTATTACTACCAATTAAGGCTTAATTCTTAAAACCTACAGCTGATATGTCCCCTATAAAATGTAAATAAGGTGAAAAATATAATACTGAAAAAATAAAAGCTTACGCTGCACAGAAGGTTCTTGCATTAACGACAATGTATGTGAACTCAGTATGGAACACTGCACAGCCAGATTGTTCACAATTGCTACGATACTGCAATCAGCATAAAAATGTGACTTTTGACCCCCCCCAATCCTGTAACAAAGTCTTAAAACAACAAGATGTATGAAACTGAGATTACTGCTAGCGTGAAAAGATTTCTGATTATTTCTAAATTATTTTTCAGAACACCTGTTTTTACTTAACACAGCTGTAATTTGAGCAGCAAAACTGACTAACTACAGCATTATGTGTTCACTGCACCTACCATACACTGTAAGAAATGCAGAGGCACTTTTCTCCATCTGCCCACTGGATGCCGTGCAGGTGTATTCTCCAGTGTGATCGACTGTCACATTCTCCACTATGAGTGTGTTAGACAGCTCCAGAGAGTTCCACAGCTTCTTCTTGTGGGGTGTTTTCGAACCATTATCTGGGGTCTTATGTAAGAGACACAGATAAAGAATAAACACACAATTTATAGTGTGGAAGATACAATCAAATACAGTCTTTAGTCAGCCAAGCTTATTATTCTTGTATAAGCAGTCTGAACAAAAACACATCTGGTCACCTGTGCACTTTGACCTAGTGGTACAGAGATAAACTGAAGGATTCCTGAAAGCAGGAAGTGAGGATTATGTGCAAGGATAACAGGAAGAGAGATACAGGACTCCGTGTGTCTCAGTGTCCTCAGTTGTAAGATAAACAAGCTGATTGAATGTGAGTTCACTAAACATGCAAAGGCTTTAACAATCGCAGAAGAGCAGAAGAGCAGAAGAGCAGGCTCGGGCACTGACCAGAGCCTGACCAGAGTATGTCCAGTTGAATTCGAGGCCCACGTTTAGCTCAGTGTGGGCAGTGCAGATGAGCACAAGCCGTTCCCCCACAGACAGCCTCACTTGCGTGGGGGTCAGGGTGAGGTCATAGATCTTGTATCCTGCGGAAAAGGAAGGGAAGACACGGCAGTCAGTCGACAGCCTATTGTTCTCCTGAGACTTCAGACTCTCTCTCACCTAGTCTCCCCACTCACTTAGTGCAAGTCGCTCTTTCATTTAGTCTTTATGACCAGACATGGTAACTATCCCTTCATCTCTCACTATCTCTCTCACTAACACTAAAGTCTGACATTATTCATTCAGTGCAATAAAACACACACAGATTTCTTCTATAGTTTTGACTTGTACAAACAAATACTGTATCTATGTTCATCTTACCTACAACAGCCACAATATAGAGAGGGGAATTAAATGTTTCATTTCCGATACGAGTCTGACAGGACACAACGCCAGCATAGCTGATGAGGTAACTGGGAACGGTGAAACCTGTCCGGGCGTCCCACAGAGAGTCCCTCCCATCGGGATAAAGCTCCTTCTTTGGATATTTCTAACAGACAAAAAAACAATAACAGCTCATTTTACACAATCTTATCTGGCTGTGTAAATAAGATATTGTTACTTTATGTACCACATTAGGTAAAAGCTCATTAAACTCATAAACAACAGCTGAAGTAACTAATAACAGAGGAACTGATATCCCTTCTTTTTAAAAACAGAATTCCACAAAACACTTTGATTTGGTCTCAGAATGTTTTTGTTTTCAGGATGTTTGCTTGAAACTACAATAAACTTTAAAGGCAATGATACTATTACACAGTTTTATTTTGAAATTTAGAAAGCTTGATAAATACTAAAGAGAACCAAACTGAATATCTGGGCTTTGGCTCACAGCTGTGACGCCACAAAGTTATCAAAATGCAATATTAGATGGCGGCCACCTAGTCAGACGTGCTCTACTCCTCTGCTGCAACAATTACTGAAACACTTGTTCTCACAAAGCAGTAATTAAAGAAGGGACTGTTAACGTTACTTTGGATACAACTATGACATCTTCAGGCAAAATAAGTCAGGAAATGGGAAAAAGAAAAGAAGCTAACTAACTTTGGAGCTAGCAATATAGCAGAGCAGATGGAATTTTGGCAATATTAATATTGAAAACACAGAAGGTGGTAAATGACTGCACCATGTGAGTTTTACAGAGCTATTTTAGGATTTTAACAGCAGAAGGTCAGGTGGTTGCACTACAGAATAAGATACAAATATTGGAGATAAAGAATAAATCTTTAGGGGTTAAGGTGGTGGATTTGGAGAAAAGATTGCAATACTTATAAGCTGCACCCTTCAGGTTTTCTCTACTCTCTTTTTCCTCTCTCTGCACCTGTTTCATCTAAGCATGCTAAAATGGTCTTATCAACACATATTTTCAGATGCCTGTAATATACAGCAAACCTTGTCACTTTTGCTATAAACAGCAGAGCAAGTTCATCTCTTTTTGTTTTGTTAGTTTGTGTTTCAGCAGCAGGTGTATACACTTATTTTCATTTTCGAATGGTAGGTGTGATATAACTTTACCAATTTTTGTTTGTTTGTTTGTTTGTTTGTTTGTTTGTTTTGCATATTTATAACACCTAAATTATTAAGATGTCCAACCCTGCATGGCCCTATGGGAAAAAGTAATCCCCACTAAACCTAATAACTGGTTGTGCCACCCTTGGCAGTAACAACTGCAATCAAGCTTTGATAACTTGCAATAAGTCTTTCACATGACTGTGGAGGAATTTAGGGCCACTCTTCCTGAATTGCTTTAATTCAGCCGGTTTAAGGTCATTCCACAGCATCTCAATTGATTCTTTCACTAGGCCACTCCAAAACCCTAATTTTGGCCTGGATGTGGCAAGTGAAATTTAATAAATAAATAAAACAATATTAATACACACTGAAAAGGATAAAAAGGAACCCTATTCTTTAACTCTTTCAATTTAATCACATTTCAGTTTAGTCGCAAGTTAGTCACACTTCAACATTTAATTATGATTCCTTGACGTCAGATTGCAAAGACTAAATAGATTTGGCTCTTTTCATATTATTTTGTCATTCGTTGTCATTCACAAAACTCACAGTACAAACTACAAGCCTTAAATGAGAACCTGGAAACTGAAATCTTAACAGGGGACAGTAAATACAAGCCTCTATGACAGTACACCTGGTTAATACGTAACTCTGGCAAATGAAATCATAATAATAAACTAGACATATGCACAAGGCTGAAGGTAAATAGTTTCACAGTGTTTGGCAGTGTAGAAAGATTAACATATTACACTGTTTTTATTAGGATGACTAGTATATCCAGGAACAACACTGATACATCAGTGTTAGAACAACAATGATGCATCTAAAACCTCTTTCACTGATCTATACAAAATTTAGAAACAAAACATTTGTCATTCACATATTTTGTTCTGTTTGTTTCTTCTTTTCATTTGTTGTATATGTTTATATAGATGTTTACATAAAGTAGATTTTGGCTTTGACACACAAAAAGAAGCAAAAACAACTCCTTACGGTATAGAGTGTCACGTTGAGATTCTCCACCGACCCTCTGCATGGTATCACCACCCGCTCTCCTTCGCGGATGAACACCAGCTCGTATTCTTTGTCAGACGGCACAAATGGCACCTTGTAATCTAAAGTCAAATCACAGCAAACATTTCATCAGTGTTTAACTGGTTTAACATGTTGTGCATTAAATGTATAACTGCAATTGCATACTGTAGCAGTGTAGTCTTAGAGACTGTGGTTGTGTTGGACATGGATATTTATCGATATATTCTATATAATTATAATCTTATTCATGTTATTGCTGAAAGATTTTCTGAAACTATTTTTACATTTTAACTATTCAGATTGTTGGCAATGGATTTTCAGCATTTAGCAAAAAACATCTTCCATAAAATCCTGAATGACATCTCAACTGTACAGAGCACCATCATGCTACTTCTACCACTCCAGCTTCAGTCCAAAATGATGTTAAAATGGGTCATACCATGGACAAAAACATAAGCTGCAATGGAAGTCTTGCCATCTTCAACTCTCAGGTCTCTATAGGAGCACTGGTACTGTCCAGTTTCATTGACGGTTGCATTGGAGATCCTCAGTGTTGTGCAGAAAAGTCCTGATCCACTGCAGTCACTGATGGAGAAGCGTGTGCTTATTGGCGGTGTCGTCCACCTCAGGTATTGGCGACCTCTGCCAAGCAGATAAAGAACTATAAATGATCTGTTTGTACACAACGTGCATTATGCATGATTAATGGATGGATTTATACATACCTGCAGGTGAGTTCCAGGTTATCAGATTTGTTCATCCTATGGATGCCATAGATGTTAAGCGTTGGTGGATCAGGCATAAACCTCAGTTCAATGCCTGAGGAATCAACAACACAACTCACAATCAAGCAAAGACTGGCAACAGACAGTCAGCAGTGAAGTGTAAGGTGCTAACGGGTAATAGCAACATAAGAAGTCACAGATCATATTGCTATTGTTTCCAAAAACACACAGTATTGCTCCTGACAAATTTTTTTATCAAAGTATATTGATTTAGAAATATTCCTGGGCCCAGAGCAAGTAACACTGAATAATATTCATCTCACTGCAGCTTCCTTGCATCGGCTGTTCCCCCAATACTATCAAAACACCAAAACCCTATAGACACAGTGTCTGCTCACCTAAACAAATTGTATAAAACAAAAATCAACACAATAGGAGTGATTCTTTGCAACTTAATACAAAATAAGGCTACTCCTCCTACAGAGCAAAATAAGAACAAAACTATCAGATGTGGGCAAAATCAGATCTCTCTGCTAAATCCCTCTTAGTAAAAGACTTGATTAGTCTCTCAAACCCAAACTAAACCTTTCTTAGTAGAAATAAAGTCATTCTGGGTGACTTTAACATCAACAGAAGAAGATAATAGCAGCCCCAGGTTTCCTTTCAACAATGTAGCCAGAAAACATTCATTCAAGTGGCACAGAATGATTATCATGTTCAGTAGACCCTCTAGACCCTTCTATAAGACTTCTTCTCTGTAGATCATGCTAAATTCATTTCAATAATTAATGCATCTTAACCATAGACATGTCTCTTAGGTCCTAAAATGATTAGACTGCTCAAAGATGTTTTATCTTCAATCTCTATCTTTACAAACAGGCTAGAATCTTTTACAGTTGTTGTAATGAAACCTCTACTCAAAAAATCTAATGGAGACAATGGAGACATGTCTAAGATTAAATCTTAGTGCTGCATTTGCACACTGGGTTGGTTTAAATCTTATCTATCGTATAAGATCCCAATTTGAAATGCAAACATTTGAAATGTTATTAAAGAGTCTTCCTTGCACACAAAAGTTAGTTGTGGAGTTCCACAGGGTTCTATGTTTGGACCAATACTTGTCACTCTATACATGTCTCTCTTAGGCAATATATTATTTGGAAACACTATAAATTTGCACTGGTGGCACTCAGCTATATTTATCTATGAAACCAGAAGAAATACATTGATTGATTATATTTGAAGAATGATTAAAAGACATAAAGGCTTGAATGTCCTGTAATTTTCTACTTTTAAATCCAGACAAGGCAGAGGTTATTCTTTTGAGGGGCTTAACAGATATGCTGTCTATTCATGCAGTTACTCAAGTTAAGTCAGGAATACTGTGAGGAAAGTTGGATTATTTTCAACCAAGATATCTCCTTTACCTGGGTTAAAAAAAAACAGGAATATCGCTAAAATTAGGAGCCTTCTGTCTCAAAGTGACGCTGAAAAACTAGTTCACACATTTATTATTTCTAGACTGGACTACTGTAATTCACAAAAAAAATATGTCCCAATAACGCCTTAAAAAATCTACCAGTTTATCCAAAATGCTGCAGAGTTCTGACTGGATTTAGCAAGAAAGATCATGTTTCTTCTACATTAACTTTCTACATTAATTAACTCCCTGTAAAATTCAGAATAAAATTTAAAATTCTTCTGCTTACAGACAAAGCACTTTTTCAAGCTCTATCATATCATATATAAGACCTCAAAGCATTATCCCAACAGAACACTTCGCTCTCAAAAGACAGGCCTGCTTGTGCTTCCTATAGTTTCCAAATGTAGAATGGGAGGCGGAGCTATCAAGCTCCTCTGCTGTCCATAGAGTTCAGGTTTGAGAGCGTGACACTCTCTGCTCTCTACTTTTAAGAACAAGCTCAAAATTTTCCTTGTTGATAAAGCTTATCAGAGCTGGCAAGGTGACTCTGAGCCATCTCTTTGTTATATTAGGCAGAGGGCGACATCCCTTTGAGCTCCTCTCATCTCCCTATCCATTTATAAGCAACCACTGCATGGTATAAACTTTGAGTCCTGTAGCTGTGCTTCTCCCTCTGTGCCTCTGAGCTGTACAGTATGTAGACAGTACAGTGTGCAGTTTCTGGCCCTATTAAGCTGTCCAGTGTTTGTCTCTTGCTTGTTGTTCTTTTTTTTTCCACTTTCCACTCATTCCGTCCAGTCGAGGCAGATGACCACCCTCTCTAAGTTCAGTTCTGCTAGAGGCTTTTTCTATTAAAAGGGTTTTTCATCTTCACTTCATCTTGTGCTTTCTCAAGTGGGATTTGTTGGGTTCTTTATAAAATTCTATATAGTTGCCATATCATTCTAAAACATGGTAACCTTACTGTGTAAAGTTCCTCGGGAAGAATTTTGTTGCAGTTTGGCACAATATAATATAAATCCACTGAATGGAACTGAATTAACTAGTTCTCTGGTTAGAGAGGGATATTTTTCCATTGTTGCAGCAAATGGCGGAGCTGTGTCAAAACAGGAAGCAGGGGAAGATGGGCCGGGTCAAGCTCAATAGCCAAGCACAGTGTGGTCTAGGTGGGGTTCCTGTTTCTGAGGATACAGACTACCCACCACCTCCCTGTGAAGCCCTAAAGTTCACATTGTACTGTATGGAAAAAACTAACACTTTGAGCTTACAAATAGGACACACATTTGATTTAATTTAATCTATTGACTTGAATAATGTAACTTATGGCCTCTAAAATGTCCTTGATTAAACAAAAATGATAACTGAACCTAATTCTACTCAGTCACATAAACACATATTTCCCTCCTTTTTTAGTATTTGTGTTTAAATTAGCTGATATTTCAATAGGTTTCATGTTTCAAATGTATCCACTGCACAGACTTATAACTGTTAACAAAAAATATAACATCACACTCAGTACATCCACACTATATAACTGGGGAATGCTTTAAAATTCTACATCAATAAAAACAAAGTAGCATTTACAGAATTAATGGCTACAAATCTCCATAAATGACATTTGCTATTGTCTTACCAGCAACACAGCTTATTTCCAGAACAATACCAAGTATCTGAAACACGGAGACCGTCTGAGTCATCATCCGACAGGAGACATGGACAAAGTCTTCATGAAAGTACAATTTAAAAATCCTCACTTCTGCATTAACAATATAAACGCTAAGTACAGAGCCGTTAACTTTTCATGATTAATATTCCACTCCAGATAAAGTTTTCCTCTCCGAAAAGTCATGAGAACAACCAGCAGTGGACGGAGCCAGCAGAGTGTAAAGTGCGAGTGTCCCCATGGAGCTGAAGCTGCTGCTGAGGATGGAGAGCCGCGCTTCAGCTGAGCAGCCTGCAGGGGAGGAGCGTCTGTCTGTGACCAACACATGGCGGATGGAGTTACTGCTGCACTTGTTGCCGACTGTTGGAAGAACATACGCTAAGACTTTGACCAGTTTAAATTCGAACTAAAATACAGTGATTTTAAAAAAAAACAGTGTGAAAAAGTGTGAACCTCAGTTCATTTAACATGATTTAGTTTTCAGTTTGATTTGTCCAGCTTGCAAACTGAAATAAAGAACTATTAGCTAAAAGACACCAGAAGGGGAACAATAGTGATAATTATCTAATAATAAAAATTATCTGCTAAAAATATTGATTTTTGTATTGATTACTGAATAGTTTATCTGTGTGACTATCATTCTGAGACTTTTTCCAGTTACAAGAATGATGAACTGAAGTCTTTTTTTACTTCACTATGTCATAGATAATTCCTTGACCACCATTTTGGAGTAGGTTTATATTTTGACATGTTTGCTTTTTCTTTTCAAAGATCAGCTGTGTTGATATGTTTCTGTTATCTCTACCACTCACCCCAACCAATCGAGGCAGATGGCCAGAGTTTTTACTCTCCACTGTTGGGCAGTGCTTGCTCATTGGGAAATTGTTGGGTTCTTTCTAAATAACTTATATATAATGATCTGACCTTTATATATGAAGTGCCTTGAGATGACTCTGATTTGGCACTATAAATAAACAAAATTCAATTGAACTATATTAAAAAAATATCAGAGGAACTAAAAAATTTTTTTTTAATTTAGAAAGGTCAAAATAAAGAAAGGGATCATAAGTTAAAAATTAAACCTGATTATAATCTATAGGGCCAAATCTATACTGGAATATGTCTGATCAGGTTTGGAAATTAGTAATAGTGTAACAATGTGGTCATGCAATTTACAGGATTTATTGATACAGGGCAGAAATCAAACATACATTAAAGTCATTTCTTCTAAAAAATAACAATTAGCAAGCCTTAAATTGCAACACATCAAGTCTGATGATCATGTTTTCCACAGGAATTCACAACTGCCCTCAACACGATGAATGTGGAATGTCACATGATGAGGTCTGTGTGTTTCATGCGGGCATGAATTCAGGAGCTGATGAGGCTGTATGCTTTGTGTCCACGTGTTTCCTGGCCAGGTCACTTCTACTGGGACTCTCTGCCTATACTAAACTGCCTACCCTCCTACTAACCAACACTTCCTGGAGGGCACTTCACACTATAACCTCTGGAAAGCTGGAAACAGATAACATTTTCCATTTTGTGTCTGTCTTTGTTTTCCAAGCTCAATGCGAGGTTATTGCTTTGAGCTCTGGCCCGTGCAAAGACAAAGAGAAACATAACAGATGATTTTTATTTTTATTTAAGTGTATGGGGAAAAGACAGGAGGAGGAAAGGAGGAGGAAATGGCCAAGATATATCTTGATCTTTAAAAAAAACCTGCTGTGATGTGAGTGATCTGCTTGTCTTTAAAGCAGAAATAATCAGGAATCTAAGTAGGAACTTTTCCAATTACTGAAAACTCACAGCAACTTCAACTCCTAAAAATGGTATTTGCATTGAAATTATGTCTGAAAACAACCTGTTCAAAACTCTTCACAATCAAAAAGCTGTGAAATGTTTTTGTACTATGTGTGTTAATCATCTGAAATCACAGGGGGAATCTGAAAGGTCAATGTCCCACAATTTAATGCAGATGAGAAAAGCACTGAGAAGGGAAGGGGCGGTGAACATGTGTTCCCACTGTATTGTTGTGATGAGAGCATATAAGACTGTACAGTGAAGATGACGTCCATAGAGAGAAGATACACACAACTCAACAGAAACAAGAGGAAAAGCATGAAGCACTCATTTTTTTTCAGTCCATACTTGAATATATATTTCAAGAAATATATAAATGTTCCAAGTGATTAAATAACATTTAAACTTGTTTGTTTATTAAATAACATATTTAATTATACTTAATTTATAGTAGTGATCCAGCAATCCACCTAAAAACACAACAACGGGCAATAAATTGAATAATTTC
>OMLM01008025.1:0-21748 GCA_900302695.1 Helostoma temminkii
TTTATATTTATATTATATTAATATTATTACATTATATTATCATATATATATTGCTAGAACATCTGAATTAATATTTATTTAGTTCAACTTAATTATGTTTTTAGAGGTCAAAGCAAATTGTGTTTTTTTTCACTAAACTAGTTACATCAGTCTGACTTAAGATTACACATAAGATTTACTCATTAATGTCAGAGTTGGGGTAACCTAAAACGGTGCATGCAAGTTGTTACAATAATTTTTTAAGTAAGGAGCCAACAAATTATTTTTACCTTGTGTACCTTGTGTTGATAAATGCCACCACAGCTCCTTTGCTTTGGTCTCTATGTGATTTTGAATGAGGGGAGCTGAATGTTAGCGCTGCTGCTAACTGTGTCAGCCTCTCAAACATGAGTCACACTGGTTCCAATGGCCTACATTTAGCTCTGATGCATGAACTGAGTCCAGCACACAGATACAAAGACACCAGTCAGATTAGACATGAGGCAGATATCAGGGCTGGAGCCTGCTGATGCTACTATACAGTAGCACCGACTGATTCACGTGCAAGAACCCAGCACTACTGTCACTGTGAACCAGTTCATGCATCAGAGCTAAATGTTGTGTTTTCAGAACCACAATAGATTTTTTCTCACAAATGTACAAATTATACATAATGTGTAAGTGCAGGAGTAAATTTATATGTTTTCTGCCTTTTCAGCTTCTCTTAACTCTACACAACTACTTCTGATTTCACATAGTAGAAATGCTGTAAACGTTCAGAAGGAAGTTAGTGATTGGGGAATGTAATAATAATAATAATAATAATAATAATAATAATAATAATAATAATAATAATAGTAATAGTAATAATAATAATTAGTCTGTTACTTCAGCCCAACACTAGATGTCTCCATTGCCACGGTAACTGTCCTCTGAAGAGGAGAGTTTCCACACAGTGCAGCTGATGTGTCTACGTGACAGTGATGAGGATACATACTTTAGTGCGGGTCTAAAGGAACAAACTAATTTTTTCTACTAATATTTATAATGTGTATCAGGTTTGCAAAGGTACCTTTATACATGGATGTCATTTTAAAACAAGGGGCACGGTGATCTGTTGGATTTGCTGCCTCGAGGTCTAGACAGCTTAAAAACAGTTTGTGTGTTATTAGCCTGTGCATATTGTATTTGATTTTACTGACTGTCTGCAAAGATCGGATCAAACCAGGTCATTCTTTTTTTTACCTCTACTCACTCTGGAACAGCTGCCAGCATATCTGTCTTGCTGTTTAATTTGCATTTGGTTCCTATCTGCCGGGTATTTTGTACACAGACATGACACAACCAAATCATGACCAAGAGGTGAATGGACTTTGTTTTGAAGTACAGCATTAAATAAAAGGGGCAGTGCAGATCCACAGGTCTGAGTTTCTTCTGAAGAAATACTGTAGTCCCCATGAAAATCTGAGTTTTACCTGAGTCTGTGACATTCCTGTCATATTTGTTTTTTCACTCCGTGCTACTGCTGAATAGCATAAACTACTCTCTAGCAGTACAGTCATAGGCTAAATCAACAAAATGACACCTCACTTGTTTGTTTGCTTGTTTACTTATTTTAGTTTAATCTACTAGAAATGGGTGGAAAGCTCCAGAAGGAGCTTACATCCATCCGCATTTACAGGCCCCAGGTGGTGGCATTCCTGTTGCTGCCTGGTGGTCCAGGTCTGAGCAGTGACTTATGCGTACATTTAGCAAGATGGTTGGACCCCTCTGCACGACCTCTAGCTAAATCCTTTGCAGTGAAGTTGAGATTCGCTTCTCTTGAAAGTGATGGCAGATGAGAGGACTTTGTTTCCGCTGTGTCGAGCTGCAGACTGTTGCCCTCCAGACATCGTTTCATAGAACGTGTTTGATCTGTGGCAAGTCTGGGCATTGGGTTACCAGTGTTAGCGCAGAAGAAGCCAGGCTCCTCACCATGTATGAAGACACCGTGCCCTCCTGTGCGTGCAGCTAATAGAAGCGGGACATTACGTTGACTCTCTGCAGCCTTGTGAAGTTCGCTCTGAATGTACTGCTGGAGCTGCTTCTTCCTCTCCTCATGCCGTTCTTCACTTTTCGCTACAAAGTCACGTTCCTCCGTTTTCAGCCGTTCAGCATGGGCCAGCTTTTGAGCCACCATGGTGTCATTGATGCGTCGACACTCACTTTGATTTTCCCTGATCCTCTGAGCCTTTTGATTTAGTTTTTCAAGAAACAGCCTGTCGCACCGTCTCTGGGCCTGAAACCAGTCCAGGTTTCTCTTTTGATCCGACTCCTCTTTCTCCTGTTTGTCCTGTATCGTTACCTCTCTGTGAGCAGCAATAGACTTGATCATAGCAGCCTTTTTCTCCTCTTTTTCCCTCTGCTGCTTGGCCACTTCAGCATCTTGTTCAGCCATTTCCTTAAGAAGCTTCAGCTCCTCCTTCCAAGCTTTAGCAGCAGCCTGCTCCTTCATTTCGACTGCTAATTTGTCCGTCACTGTTTGTATTGGTATCTGGAGCTGTCTGAGCTTTTCTGCTTGCTTGTTTTTTCTTTTCAGCAGCTTCTCTTCTAAGTTAAACTGAACATGTCTTCTTTCTTCTTCCTCCATGTTCAGTTTTCGTGCTTCAGTTTCTCTCAGAAGTTTTCTAATGGAGATGTCCCTGAGTTGGCTTTTCAGAAAGTTTCTCTTTGACTCCACTTGTTTCTGCGCCAGTGTTCTTTGCTCTTGTGCAAACAGTTCATCGAGGTGCCTGAGTCTTTCTCTCTCTTCCTTTTCCATCTTCATCTTGTCCTCTCTCAGCTGCTGCTTCTCTTTCATTTGCTCATTCTGATAAAGGGTCACAGACTGTTTGTGAAGCTGCTTCTGAGCTTTCTCCTGCTGTTCCCTCAGAGCTTCTTCCCGTTTGTCTGTTTGTCGCTTTGTCTCCTCTTCAGACTGTCTTTCAGCTTTAACAATGCTCTGTTTTTCCCGATTAAACTTTAACAGCGCCTCGTTCTCTTTCTGCACATACGTTGTTAGGAGCACATGGTTGAATTTTCTGACGCAGCCGTTCTTATGGAACATCATGACATTGGCCCTTTCAACTACTTGCTGCCGTCGTTGTTTCTTCAGCTCTGCCTCCTCTGCTGCAATTTTATTGAGATATTCCTCCTTCGCCTGCTGTTTAAGCATTTTGTCTGCATGTAGTTTTCTCAGTCTGGCTTTGTGGAGTTTATTTTTGTCCCTGGAATTCTGAAGCAGAGCATTTTTCTCTACCGCTTCCTGCCTGGTGGGCACTTTAGCCTTGGGCTGGTTTAACAAGCACTGGATTCTTTCCCAGTCAGCCCTGGATAAAACAGCTTCTTGCGGTGCAGCCATTTCAACGTGTTTTGTTTAAATAACTGTTTGTGCTATATTGTGTGGTAACATAGTTCCATCTGACATCATTCTGGCAATATTTGAATTTCATTGCTGGGTCCCCTTGGTTACCACTGCTATGTATATCAAGCTTTTTCCAAATTCTTCAGTCCTCAATGTAACCCTAGAGATAAGAGTTGCAGCATTAAGGGTTCACACACAATAATAATCATTCATCATAGTTGTGAGAAGTAGGGGTGCTGGGGTGCTGCAGCTTTTCATTTAACCTCTCCCGGTCCCTCATAAAGCTTTGGCGTCTGAAGACGTGGGTGCACAGTACGACGACCCAGAAAAGACTTGCACGCTTAACAATAATACATGTACAGTACACAACATTTTGCTGAACTGAAGCATTAACGGTCTAATGAAAGACACACCAGGGCGCAAAAACACTTTTGGTGTTATGTAATGTCAAAGCCATCAATGCTTAAGTGGCATGTTTTTGTTTAACAGTTATATAACAGATGTTGAAACCTCCAAATATCCATCTTTTGATTGTTTTTAAGTTTTGGATTTTGACTCTTTTGTTCTATTTTATGACATTTGTGTGTTTACTGTTGACTCAGCTATGGTGGTGACCTACACTGGTGCTTGTGTTGTTCCGTGACCTGCTTCAACGCTGTTTCTGAATCTGCTGCCCTTTTCAACAGTTGTGGGAGTTCTGCGTGTTTATTATTGTGTCTGTGGTTACTACAGTATGGGCCTTGATTTTGTTATCATACGTTTGCCTGACATAGCGTTATATTTATGTCATATAATATACTGATAGTAATATTAGATAATTACATAGATAAGCCACAGTATAAACACCACCTGGTGGTTTAAAGGTTGTGGTGGACAGGGGTCAGTTTGATGTTTGGCTAATATCAATAGGCTTCAGAACATTGCAGTTTTCTGAGGCTGAGTAGCTGCAGACCAGTCAGAGTATCTGTGCTGACAACTGTTCAACACAACATTAAAACCAATGGTGGTTTCAAAGTTGTAGCTGATTAATGTAAGTGACAAGAAAAAAAAGTGTTAGTGGACAGCACCGGAGCCCCACATAAAAACACTCCCGCAGCCATGTCATTCATGTAGCATTATATAGTTCCAACAGGGTGATTGAGCTCCATTGAGAAAAGCATGATTTAGCAGCAAAACACAACCATTTAACAACAGACTGCAGATCTTAATGCTCACTTTAGATTTTTTGCTCAGATTCGATTTTTTGTGCCTCTGTTCACCTTACTGTTTAATGTGACATAAATCAGTCTCAACAAAAATGAGATGCAGAACAACAATAATGTGATGTGACATGCAGCATGTCTTGTATACAGAAGTAAACATGGATGCAGCTAAAGTGAGCCTTTACAATTTCATTTTGAAGTGGAAGTCGACAAACCTAAAAGCAAATGGTAATGAGACAACGGATGCGGAAATAAAGAGCAAATTCCATTTTCTATTTCATTCAGTGTATCAGTCTACACTGACTCTGTACTGCATACTGGCTGTAACAGATATACAGAAAACAGAAAATATGTGATTTCTAACCACTTGTTATGATTTTGCGCTATATAAACAAAATTTAATTCAATAGAATTGAATTAATAATATGGTTTTGTGACTTTATTGGTCTAAATGTGGTCTTATGGAGGCAACGGTAGCTCAGTTGGTAGGGCAATCATCTTTGAAATCCAGAGGTTGTTGATTCAAATCCTGGCTACATGTTGAAGTGTCCCTGGACAAGACACTGAACCCCTATACCCTTGGTGCCTCAAAGGGCCAGCCTGTCCACAAAGAATTTTCCTAAGAGGATTAATCTCCGATGTCACCCTCTTATAGTATGTGAGTGTCCATACTGTAAACAAGCTCTATTAGTGGATACGGAGAAGTTGGTGGTGTGCAGCAGGTAGAAGCTAAGGGTCAATAATAACAAGCTGCATTAAGGTGAAAGATCCTAATAAACACTTCCAATTCATTTCATGTTGTGACTTGATCCACATATGGACTAGATCAGAATGCAATAGATCCTTATAGTTTCCATGCACCAACACCAACAAGATTTAGAAAGATAATTGGACTTGATGGTTATCCAGATATAATGATATGAATATATTACTATAGCTGTAAGTAAATGTGTGTTGAGTTGTGATAAACATGTAGAGAGAAAGCCACAGATGACGCAGGGAATAAACGCAGATAGAAGTACAACAACAGGCTGTCCGTGACGATAAGTGTTTCCAGAAACACACAGAACAGCGGCGGCTGATAGAGAACATTCCTCTCTAGGAAAGCACCATGCCAGGAATATACATCATACATACACAGCTGCTACTGTCTGTCACACACGTCTGAGTGAGGAGCACAAACAAAATGTAAAGAGAGCGTTGTTTACAGTTGGTTTGGTTTTATATTTATGTGCTGCTCGTACGCCTGTGCACATGATCCTATTTTACAGTGTTGTTAATTCATACAGTGTACCAGTGCCATATATGGATTCATTCAGGTACAGTCCAAGGGAACAGGAAGTAAAGATTTTGTAAGAACTTAAAAAAACCTGTACAGGCTTTTATTTTTATTGCTTTGTTATTATTACAGGCCACAGTATGACTCTGTTTACACTTTTTGTTTTTGTTTTAAAATGCATCTTAAGTAACTGGATAACAAGAAAAACACTTCACCATGCACAATAGTCCACATACTGTACACACTTCAAAGTCCAGCATCCCAGACCACTTCAGCAAGTGGTTTAAGTGGTAGAATCAGGAGTGGTAGACACATGGCTTGGTAGTTTACACTGGAATTAAAGCTTTGCATTTCTGATCCAATCACCCAAGACACATTTGAAACTAGCTGTTATACAGTTCACCTAAGAATGCAGCTGCAGTGCAGAGACAGGTTTACTGTTAGCCAAAGGTCGACTATTGTTTTAGGCCCTTATTACTACTTATACTTATTATTTAGATTTTTGTAGTCTCAATTAAATAATCATGACATTATAAAAATCCGCTTGTGGACAATAAACTGCCAACGGTAGCAACCATCTGCATGGTGCTGGTGGGTACTGACAGCAGCAATAACATGAATGTTAAAGAGCAGCAAGAAGCACCTGCTTGCACTAGCAAGTGTTAGTAATGCTAATACTGTTAGCTAAGTGGAGAAGCTAGCTGTTGCTCATGACATGCTGATACAGATAATCAAGAAAGTGGTAAAGAACAACTAGTGAGTATCTGTCTCCATGTTAACCAGTGTGAAGCTGACTCATCACTCTGGCCCAAAGAAATGGCAAACAAAGAGTGTCACTCAGAGAAGAGGAGATTTGTTTGGTTAAACAAACTAGAGATTTGCTAGTAGCTATTACACTGTAAAAGGTAGAATGAAGAAAAGATAACCAGATTGTGACTTTTTTACATAAGCATTGACAAAGGTAGAGAACAATAGACATGGAGGGGGGTTCACCTTGGGCCCCTAGATTGCTAAATCTGCCATTGCTCAAAGTGTAAATGGGTTCTGCAAGCAACTAAAAAGGTTGTTGTCTGGGACAAGATGTGTTATGAATTCTGTTGCACTGTGTACATGTGTTTAGTTACCATATAGTGTACTACTTAGCAGTAGTACAACTGTGCAATTAGTAACGTGCTGGAGGGGCATGTCTGCCATCTGAATATAAACACACAGAGACCTTAAATAATTGTAACATTTAAAAACATATTGGTTTATTATTTATTTATTAATGGACTGAAGACCTGATCCTGTTTTTAATAAATGGAACCATGTTTAATAATTTACCCCTACTTCACAGACTCTGTTCACACAGCAGTGTCAACAAGTGACCCTCCTTCTGAACCACCAAAGGTTATGTAAAAGCTGTGGTCAGTTAAACTTTATTATATAACAGCGGCGACATTAAGCAACATGAGTCGAGTGTTCATTTTAGATACTTTAAAAATACTACTAGAGGTGTGGTTCAAGTCTTAGTGTATATTGTATCCAGTATCCAGATCATAGATAGATAGATAGATAGATACTTTATTGATCTGGTGTTGCAGCAGCCATTACACAGAAAAAAACATCAGAACAATCAGCAACAAGAAATCTACACTGACAATACACAAAACACAGTACGAAGAACACAGTATACACAATAGTTACAATAGTACACTCAAATGTAAAACTTTAATGGAAATGTGTCTTAAAGAATAGAAATGTGTTTTAATTCCATGTAGTTAAACTGTAGCAGACTGTAGTTGACTCATTGAGAGTCATTGTCCAGGCTGACGGTTGTTGGCACTAGAACGGCTTCACTGATTGAACAGTAGCTGTGGAGAGGATGTGAGCTGTTCTCCATGATGTTCAGCAGTTTGTGCAGCATCTTCCTCTCCACCACCTGCTCTAAAGGTTCCACAGAAGACTTCATTCAGTTTAATAATGCATTGCATGCTCTCTGATGTTGTTCAGATGTTCTACAAGTACTACACAATGGATATGTTCACATCCTTTCACATCTGGCTTAGTACAACTTGTCATTTGACTATAGAGGTTTCATGTGTTTGTCATTGTATCACATGACACCTCAATGTGCAGTAAATTGGATGTGTCTGCTGTTTTTAATTATTTTTCAGATCTGAGATGCCATTCTATAAGGCAAATGTTCTTGTTGATGGATATTTAGGGAGAGCTGAGCCTGAGAAGCAAACATGCCACAAACATAATTAGATCACATTTCTGAATGTGGGTATGCCACAGGAAATACTGTTAAAAACTTGAACCACAGGTCAGTCAGGTATGGCAAGCTAGGTAAGGTAATGTTTGTAAGGTAAGGTAAGGTAAGGTAAGGTAAGGTAAGTAAGGTAAGGTAAGGTAAGGTAAGGTAAGGTTTAGGTAAGATAAGGTAAGGTTTGTAAGGTAAGATAAGGTAAGGTAAGGTTTGTAAGGTAAGGTAAGGTAAGGTAAGGTTTGTAAGGTAAGGTAAGGTAAGGTTTGGTAAGATAAGGTAAGGTATGGTAAGGTAAGGTAAGGTAAGGTAAGGTTTGTAAGGTAAGGTAAGGTAAGGTAAGGTAAGTTGAGATCAGACTTTACTGATCTCCTGATAGGGAAATTCATGTGCCACAGTAAAGTAAAAATTACATCAAATGAGAAATATCAGGACAGAACAAATCCAGAGTATCATGCAGAAATAACATACAGAATGGAAAACAAAATGAAATAAGATTAGGGACGTAAAATACAGTAGAAAATAAAGTGTGATACTCCATGAGAGGCAGCATTGACACCAAACTGACAGGTGCCTTGAGCTCGGCAAACAGGTAAATCAGTCTGCAATCATCTGTGTCACTGTAGTTAGCTGGGAGCAACGCAGCATGAAGTGCTGGGAGTTAATTCAGCCATGTCCTGTTCTGGCCTATGATTGGCCCAGATGACTCTTCCATTTAACTGGTACAGATCATGTCTCTGCATGTCACCGCAGTTCTGCACCTCCACCTCCTCAGCTTCTGATCAATTTCATATCTGCGTCCTTGAAACTGCAGAGCAGAATAGCTAATAGCATGCTAGCTATTGCTGTATGTTAACAATACTGCTTCCATAGTAGCTTGTACCTCCCAGTCTGACACCTGTCCTGTCACCTCATTCAAAAACACACAATGTGAGTTGGCAGAAGAAAGTCTCAGTAACACAGCAGTCTAATAACAATAAAACATCTATGTGATCACTGCAGCAGGTTTTACTTTCTGTAACTTGTCCTCGTTTCCACAATAACCTTTAAGAGAAGTGGAGAAATAAACAAGCAACAAAACAACAAAAAACGTCAAACACAACACTGGACAGGGAGGCTCTGCAAGTAACTGCACACTGAAAACAAACAGCTCCAAGGCCGTGGATACCTGCAGAAAGGTGGGAGGGCACAACAAAGATAAGACACAAAGTTTATAACACAAGTCATACAAATGGATCCAGAGCGAAGAGGAGTGTATCATGGGAGCTCTGACTATAAGCTTTATCAAAGTGTTAAGTCTAGTCTCAAAAGAGACAGTGTCTGCTTCCTGAACCTGAACTGGGAGCTGGTTCCACAGTAGAGGAGCTTGATAGCTAACGGCTCTGCCTCACATTCTACATGTCAAACTATGTAATAAACTACCTATGTAGTAAAAAGAGCATTGTTCATAGTTTCATAGCACATTGTTTCTGCTTTATTCACCTTTCAGCGCTGTGTCCTCATAACTAGTTCTGTTTTCCATCCAGGCTGTTTATCAGAGGGAGGAAACGTTACATAAAGCACGATATGACCCCGTCTCTCTCTCTCACACACACACACGCGCCTTGTTTACCATCTTCCTAGAGCACTGGTGCAGTAGGTGGGATTCTTGGAATATGATTGGCAGGCTGCCACCCACCGCGCTCTCCTATTGGCTGAGATCGACTATTAAGTAACAGTGCACAGGCAACGCCAGCAGTTCCGGGGACTAACCGATTGAATCTGACTAGAGGACTTTATATGCTGTTTTCAAGAGCTGCTTTTTATTTCATTTGACTTTTAAGAATGACGAGTAAGATGAAGTTTGTGCGGTCACTGATGAAGGCTGCAGCGCTGGCCAACGTGCCCAAACACGTAGATCATTTCTCCAAGTTTTCTCCTTCTCCGTTGTCAATGAAGCAGTTCTTGGATTTTGGTGAGTCTGTTAATCACTTTGTTTACAATGTATACATTGGCTTCATGCAGCTGATTGGAGTAGTACACAAGTAAAAGTGTAAGTACTTACCTTAAAGTAAGTAAGTGAGGTAATAATATTTTCATATTTATTAAGTGGGAGCATTTCAAACTCTGCAGCTCACACTGACGCACTGACGCTTTAACTTTACCTATATAAATTATAAACGTGTGCAAAACAAATAAAAAAAAAATCAATAAAAAAAAAGGATAAAGATTTTTCTCACTATAAAAACTTGGCATGGTAGAGAAACAGCAGCTGGTCCTGACATAATAATACACCAGCTTTTATTAGGTGATTATAGTTGTATTAAGAATGTACATGTGCAAAAAGGAACTAGAAGCTGAAGGTGTGAGATAAATACAGTGAAGTAAAAGTTAAACTAACATCACAGGGAAATATCACAGTGAAGTACAGCACTTGACTAAATGTACTCAGTTAAATCGAAGTCTAAATGATTTCACCTGGAAATTGTCTGAAGATGAGCTACATCTTTGGTCAGTCTATCTAAGCGCTTCCACACTGGGGTTGCTCTTCCTGTGTGCACTGTGCAGTAAATCGTTGCTCCACACGTCAGCAGGTTATCTGCAGGATGGCTGTCATATCTTGTTAAAGGTTTCCTAGCACATGTCATTAACTTGATTTCACCATCTGACCTCAAAAGTGAAGGAGCCACCTCCCAGCACGCTCTGTGACCTCTCGGTGATGATGTTTACGCTGCTAATGTTGGAGCCAGTGGTGCAGACAGTGATAGCACTGACTGCAGATTTAGCTGCTGAGTGTGTAATAACAAGTTTGAGGAGGTGTTGTGTGGTGGCTTTGTTCAGCTGCTTACAGCAGGTAAACACGGGGTAAACACGGGGTAAACACGGGGTAAACACGGGGTAAACACGGGGTAAACACGGGGTTACAGCCAATCAGTGTAACACTGCTCTATTATTTTGACATGCTGTGTGGTGTTACAGGTTACAGGTAATTAACAATTCTGGAGGAAAAACAAGGCCCTTCTGAGACAAAGTGAAACCGTAGTTCTGGGATTATGTAACACATTGTAACACATTTCCTTGTTGTGATTTCTCCTGCTGAATTTAAAAGCTGTTCTGTCTCATCCTGCAGGGTCTACCAACGCCTGCGAGCGCACATCGTTCGTCTTCCTTCGCCAGGAGCTTCCTGTGCGTTTGTCTAACATCATGAAGGAGATCAACCTGCTGCCTGACAGGCTGTTGGCCACACCCTCCGTCCAGCTGCTCCAAACATGGTGAGACAAAGAGACGGACCACTGAGCGCTCACTGAACGACTGTCTGATTAATATATTACTGTACTTGACATGTTTACTGACCTTGCATATCACTGCTGTTCTGCAAAGCCCTCCAAAATCATAATCTACTCATATTACAATACTGTTGCCTGACATTTCATTTCAGTGTGTAATATGTTCTCAGAACACTTACTAAATGACATATTTTAAAATGTGTGACTCTCCACGGTGGAGGTATTTTCACTTCTCACACTTTGCTGTTTGAATCCAACAGTTTTGTATGTTGAACATTCACTCAATTGTGAAACACCAGAGTTGAGTAGTTCCCCATTTATAAGAGTTGCAGCCTTTTTAATCCTGCTGCTATGAATACAGTAGCAGAGTAAAATTACACTGTGCAATGTTGCTTTGTGATACAGCTGTTACATAACAGAACAGAGGGGGGAGGAGGGAGTATGGTTGAACTTTGTCCTAGTTCCTCCTATAAACCCCGCCTTTCTTCTTCTTCTTTCGTATCACTCCTGCTTGTTGTTGCAGAAGACGGGAACAGTGTGTTCAGAACAGCAGCTTCACAGCTGAGTGACAAAGCAATCAACAAAGTCATACTTGTATGCTATGCCTAACAAAAGAGTAACTAATGAAATGTGATGTGACTCTTATTTTGTTAAAAAGTCAAAGTATCTGTGTGTGGTGGATCAGAGTGCACTGTTGTTGTTTTTTTCTTGCAGTGTTTTCTGACATCACGCTGTGACTTTCTAGGAACTATTGCTAGAAGATGGCTTTTTCTCTTTTTACATTTTTTTAAATTTAATTTGAAGGGGTGAGAGTGGTTAGAGTGGAAAGATTAGAGTGGTGTCCAGTGCAGTGGTTGGTCTCATGGAGCTTACAGGTCGTAGCTTTCTGAAACAGGAGCTACAGTGTTTACAGGGTTCAACAGTACCAACGTGATGGACTGTATGTACTCCACCTGCTTCTGAGGTTTCTGGACGTTAATGACACTCAGATTCACCTCTCAGTGTCAGATAACACTCTGCTCAGATTTCTAAACATGACCGACACACATATCACGTAGCTAAGGTCACGCTGACACTGTTTTTCCTTTACTGCACGTATGGTCTTGTGACGAGTGGAAGTGTTTGCATTCCTATAGCTGTCCCCTCCTCCTCCACTCTCTCTTTCTCTGTTTTTGTATCTCACTCACCCACTGCTGTGTAGTGGTTGTCTACTAACAGAATGAGCTACACCTAACAGGAAGCAGCACTGCACTTGCTACTGTAACAGTCAGCATAGCAATTGATTAATTAAACTAGAATTACTGCTTTGTGGTAAAGGTTTGGTTGGTCAATCATCCATGAGACCAAATGGACTATTTGTGCCAGATGTAACAAAATACCCTCCTGGTATTTCTGGAGTATATTTCTAGTTGGGACATACATGAGGTCACACTGACCTTGACCTTTGACCAGCAAGGCTAGTTCTGAAGAAATTCTATCAAGGTGTACTGAAGATATCACATTCATGTGAATGGGGTGACCTGATTGGACTGATATGAGGTCGTAGCGACCTTGATCTTTGCCCTGTAATGATCGAAAGTCAATCAGTTCATCCATGAGCCCAAATTGAAGTTTGTGCCATTGACAGAGATTGGATGAACTGGATCTAGGACCACATACAACAGTGCTGATCAGATTTGATTTCTTTAAACCTGTGTAGCAAATAGCAAATCCAAGTCAGTGAATCTCCCATCTCCTTTACGTTCTCTCAGGTACATCCAGAGTCTGCTGGAGATCCTGGAGTTTCTGGACAAGAACCCAGATGAACCGAGAGTCATTGAGACGTGAGTGTAACACGACTACATAGTATCTGAACTGGACAGTATAACCCTGCCTTGACCTTTTATTTTTCTCTGACCTGTTCTTCTTCCACTTCCGTCCACCAAATCACTAGGTTTGTAGAGGTCTTGGAGGGCATCAGGAACCGGCACAACGAAGTGGTGCCCACCATGGCTCAGGGGGTCATAGAGTACAAAGAGGCCTTTGGCCAGCAAGATCCTGTCACCGACCACAACATCCAGTACTTTCTGGACCGCTTCTACACCAGCCGCATCTCCATACGCATGCTCATCAACCAGCACAGTGAGCACCCACACACACAAAATGCTAGCAAACAAACACACGCCACAGTTGCAGAAAAACCAGCTATCCTTGGTAATTGTAGTAGGAAACATAATAACTAATAATTTCCTCTTTTTTCTTGCAGCTCTCGTATTCAATGGCAGCACAAACCCAGCTCACCCAAACACCATCGGCTGTATTGACTCAAAGTGTGACGTGACAGAGGTTGCACGAGGTGAGGAGAAATGACAGTGAAAGAGAGAAAAGCTTGCATGTTTTAATCTGTGATTAATAATTGCACTGAATTTCATTATTTAAACTTCAACTCCTCTTAATTGCCCAGAAGAGAGTAAATACGAAATAAAATAATTTGTGGAGCTGCACTAAAATGTTCATATTTCAATTTTGTGGAACCAGAAACTCCAAACTTTATTTAATAAAGCAAATTAATAAAATGAATTAAAGTCAAGTTAAATTATTTAACCCAAGGTTTCATTTGCCTGCTGTTTTACACAAGGAAGACAAGCCTGCAGCCAGTTTATCATAGAAACAAACTGCCCTTCTAATGGGTTGAGTTTTAGCATCATTATTGCCACGATGGCTATACATAAGTGTGACTGGAAATAATCTAGAAATGAACTGAATTACAGAAAATAAAAGACAGACAAGAGTGGACAGACAATGTCAGGGTAGAGGACACATCAACAGAGAGGATAAGAGGACCAATAGCATCCAAGCACCTCATTTTTACCTCAGGGACAAAGAGTGTGTTGAATCAGTCACGATGTGATGTCAGTCATTTGGTACATAACAGTGCAATGTGTGACTTTTTTACATGCCGGCTGCTAAAATCATATAGTATGAAGACAAATATTTCATCTACTTAAGCAAGGACATAATTTCCTCCCTGCCATTTCCAATATTGTGTCATTTTCCTGACCATGGTAACTGAAGGTGATAACTGGGACAGAGCTGGCAGGCTGCCCTTCCAGTTTGGCCCAGTTTCAGGGTCAGAGTTTTTCTTGGTGGTAATCCAACTGCCATAATGTTTATACTGATGATAAGCTTGATTTTATCATATGTTTATCTCTGTGTCCTTTTTATCATATCATATCACACAGGGCAAAGAATACAGTTGTTTTCTTTCTCTCTGTCTCTCTACAGATGCATATGAGAGTGCTAAGTTGCTGTGTGAGCAGTATTACCTGGGGGCACCGGAGCTGGAGCTCAGGGAGATAAATGGTGAGGCGCACAAAAAAAAAAATCTGTAACACATCAGTTGTCACTGTGTGTGTGTATACAGAGTGCTGACTCTTGTGCTTTCTCCCGTCATGTAGCCAACAACATCAGAGAGTCCATTCAGATCTCATACATCCCATCTCACCTATACCACATGCTTTTTGAATTGTTCAAGGTAATAAATAATATTGCATTTGCCCACAACAATTAAATACTAAAAAAAACAAACAGATTTTTGGTGTTGTCACTAAACAACCTATTTGTATTTTGTAAATATAAGTATGGGGCTGCAACACGCTCAAAATACCTTGCACCCAGACAAAAGACTGCAAAGCTAAGAAATTCAAGTAACAGTGTTCTGGAGGATTACAAAATTAAACAGTAAATAGTTAAGTTCAAGCCATTCTACCATTTAGTTTTTCTGTCCCACAAAGTTGGGACACCTGGTAAAGCCAGATATAGAAAAAAGAGGTTGCAATATGACTTTTATTACTACATTATTACTACATTTCCCATAATGAAGCTTTGAATTAGAGCCTCTCTGCATGCTAAATTTCAACTTCTGTCAGACTTTACATTCCTTAACATGCAAATATTTAGTTTTACTAACATAAAATCACTTCACGTCATAAGTAAATAGTTCATGGGTTTTATAATATACTGAAATTCTTGAATATTTTAATAGCTAATAACCTCCCCCCCTTGTTCCATCTCTGCAGAATGCTATGAGAGCGACTATTGAGAACCACGAGGCCAGCAGGGCCCTCCCACCCATCAAAGTCATGATTGCCCTTGGTGGAGAGGACCTGTCAATCAAGGTATGTGAGTCCTCTGTCAGACACACTTTAGTCTATGTACACAAGTCAGCAGCATTTTAAGTCAATACTGAATATTGACTTAAAATGCTGGTGGATTAAATAAACAAGAAGTAATAGTGAAACTATGAATATGCGCTGTCGTGTGGAAAGTCGGGGAATTTAGTTTTCTTGTCAGGTGTGATGGCAAATCACAGTAAACTCTATTTTAGGTTTTTCTAGTACGTTGAAAGAAAAATTCTCCATTTCTAAGAATAGAAACAGAGTTGGCTCAACACAACAGAAGCACAGTAATCCGCCCTACACTAAAACTACATGAGCACATCACATTATATAAACATTAATGTGATTACGTGGTTTTGTTTTCTGCTTGTCCTCATTCTTCAGTTCGCCCTTTGCCCCGTGGTCCTAGTCACCCAAACTCACCTCTGCTCAGCTCCAGATTTAGGTGACATAAACGTCATAAACCTTCATTATCACCCCAGATAATGAGTTCATGCACTGACATCGCAGGCACTGTTCACACCGTGCATTTGTGTTGAAACTGGGCTATCTTGGTACGCTGTTAGCTGATAATGGCAACCTTTGCCTTAACTGCCTGCAGTGTAAGACTTGAATGTGGGTAATATGGGTGGAGTTACACACCGATATCCACCCTCGTAATGATTAAATACATCTTTTATGCTTGTTCGGCCTCTCAGCGATCACTGCTGTGTAAATACCTTCATATTGTCTGCCTCTCTCCAGATGAGTGACAGAGGAGGTGGCGTTCCCTTAAGGAAGACAGAGCGTCTGTTCAGCTACATGTACACCACAGCTCCCAGACCCTCCATAGATGACAAACACAGCGCCCCACTGGTGAGCAAGTCACACAATCCCACATATTATTGATATATTAAAACACAGTATTAACATATGACAACAGCTGAAGCGTGTGTGTGTGTGTCCAGGCTGGGTTTGGCTATGGTCTGCCCATTTCTCGACTCTACGCTCGCTACTTCCAGGGAGACTTACAGCTCTACTCTATGGAGGGTTACGGCACTGATGCGGTCATACATCTGAAGGTAACACATCTACATACAGGACACACACATTGATCCAACATACTGATTTATTGTTTAATAATTCTTTTAATTTGATCTTGTATAACAAGCGCGATGCACATTTGTAATGAACAGTGTTTCCATTCTACATGCTAGGCTATGCTGACAGGCTATTGTCAGTCTGGTTGTGCACAAGTGTGTGTGTGATTTTAGTCTTTAATTACAAATGATGGTACAAATGGTGGTCTTTAATTACAAATGTAATAAGATAATATAAAGACAGACATTTAATTATAAATAATCTTTTCTCACATCTTACTAAATACGTGTCTGTATTGCATATTTGATCATGTACATCCACATATTAAAGTTTGTTCTATGTTCAACTCCAGGCTTTGTCTACAGACTCAGTGGAGAGGCTGCCAGTTTTCAACAAAAGCGCTTTGCGCCACTACAAGCTGAGTCTGGAGGCAGACGATTGGTGTGTTCCTTCCAAGGAGCCACTGGACCTCGCCGTCTACCGTACTGCCAAGTGATTCAATCATGACCTGATGATGTCTGACACAAACATAAACTGTCCTTTGTGGGCAGGGCATTGTGGGATCAGAACTATTACCCCATGGTGACCAAAAGCAGCCAAGGAAGGTAAAAGACACCCAGCATCAGCGTCCTTATGGCCAGGGAGTTTCCATGATTGGAGTCTGAATCTTCTTCCATGTATTTCCACCTGCTTTCCATGCATGTGTGCTACAGATAAAGACAGAAGAACAACGTTGATGTTCTGAGTCAAGATGGCTATGCAGCGATAAATCCAGACAAAAAGATGGAGAGAAAAACGGAGACGGAGAGATGAATTGGCCTGATGAGGCGTTCATTCTTGGAATTGTGATAAAAGAAAACAGCAATTGATCAAATGAAATCAGATACATAATGTTATCTTTATAACATTGCTGACAGAGAAAGTTTTTACACAGTCCTGAATACATATTCAAAGCAGTGAAGCGTAACTTCCCTTAAAATTTCAATTGGAAGTTTAGCGACTGTTTCACTATATGCCTGTTGTTTAAGAGCTACCAGTAACTACCAGTCTAAAAAGAATCAGTCAGTCTAGCTAAAGCATTTATCTTAATACCCGAGTAAAAATCACACAGTCCACTCTGTATGATAATGGTGATATAGACACATGTTTTCTGTAAATTACAGCTGATTGTATTTATCTTGGTTGTTTGTGGCCAACAAAGTGAAGGGTTGCCAACAAATTAACGTTCGCAAAACCATTTATACATAAGATCGTGTTAAAGTAAGTGATATACACTGCAATCCTTTGCAGTTTTGATATCCATAAATACAAAATGTCAAGATTTGGTTTGAAGTAGCTGCTTTTAGAACTTTAAAAGACACATTGTTCTAGTTAACACAGCATAAAAATGTCTATATACTGCCTTTGACCAAAAGGACTTTTATTATATGTTTATACAGCTGACTAACTGTGTCCAAGTTATTCAGCATCAATAAGATGTTCAGTATGTCTTCCATCCTTTACCTCATATGGAAACCTGCCTGTTGTACTGATTACCTTAAAGTTTTTATGGTGCTATTCAACCAGCCAGTGCTTGAGGATTTCAGATGCCAGCAGGTTTCCCACAGAAACAAAAAGTACCTGTGTCTTTAATTGACAGGTCTACTTGTACTGTGAATTGGTCACTGGGGACATTATGCAAACTATTTTTTGTTTTCAGAAACTTCTGAAAACTATCTGAACTTGAACTTCTGCTTTGTGGCCTTATACTAGTTGAAGCTGTAGAACAAGCAAATGTTCAGCTATTCAGTTACTGAAAGCACACAAGGATTAAGGATCATCTGGTTAGAGTTTAGTGGGTAATGTTATACTGTTAAAGAGCTACTGTATATAAACATGTCTTCTGTTGTTACCCACTCATTAAGCCCATTCATTAAGCTGAAAGTGTGCTTTAAACATCTTGGTCTGCGGTTTCCTTGGATCTGTAACGGTCCAAACTGCAGTGTGTGCATTTGGTTGTGCAAAAATGCTAAAACCCCTTTTTGTACTGTATAATGTAATTCATTTTGTATATACAAAATGATCTCTGTAATTTGTGCCTGCTATCTCTTGTATATTTGAAACACACTGATATTTTTTCTAGAAAATAAATCATCACATATGAATTCCAAACTCAGCCCTCTCTTTGTCTGTATGTGAGTTCTTTTCCCAGGTCAGGAAGTGCTATAAGGTAAGACTAAAAGCAACAGTAAATTGCAGTTAGTAATCTCCAGCTTGAATGTTTAACATGTTTAATTGGCAATAAGAACACAGGATTTCGTTCAGGTAATTTATTTTTCAAAGTTGAAGGAGTCCAGTGTATGTACTGGAACCAGTCTTAACAGATTACCTGGCTTTTCCTGTTTTATTCCAATCTAAATCTCTAAATTGTACAAAATAAGCAAATGGACTGTCCACCATAGAGTAAATGTTTTTCAACTATCAATAACTGTACATGCAATCCTAAGTAAATAAAATGTGAGGCCTGAAGTCACTCTGGTTGAAAATATATTTTAACTGCAATAGAATTAGATTATTAATGGTAATACCAGGCCTTGACTTGAATATGGAGCCATATGGCTGACATTAACATTGAACTTAGACCAGGGTGGTATTGCACAAAAGTAGAAATTAAGAAATTCAGGATAGATGGAAAATCCCAGCTTAATCCCTTATCTTGGTTTTGTGTAATATCCCTCAGAGATTACCAGCTTTTACTTTTTAATAGTCATACCACAAAGTGGTGTAGTGTTTACTCATGAAGTTGATGATTAATCAGCTGCATAATAAAATAATTTTAATAAAATATCCACAAATGCTTCTGAAAAATGCATATCTTTTCACACTACCATCAAGTGCTGCACTATTGCCCTGTATGATTCTAGCTATCACATTAACCAATCTTTACACTAGCTAGTTACCTGGCTCACGAGACCAACAAATCTGGTTTGCACGATAAGCATCACATGTCAAGACTATCGTTTTATTCGTTTTATTTTTAGATTAAGAACCCTGACCTGTCTCGGACCCTGTCAGAACAGTCCTTTTTGATTGTTGATCACTCCACCACTTATACATGTGGTCTATGTGCGCCTCCATTGTATATATGTTTGTCTATAAAATCTAACAAACTTATGTTTGTATTTTGTATTTTTGATTACCTTGTCTCACAAATTATTATTATTAGTAGTATTATTATTGCTCCTTTACCTGCTTGTAACATGTTGACCACTTAATTGCTACTTATTATCTCTGCAGCTGTGATAATCTAAGAAACGAGCTAATCTGTAGCTTTACTAATGTTAAAACTACATCAATTTGGGAATCTCTGTCTGTTTTTGTATTGATGTGTCAGGTAAATACAGGGCTACAAGTTAGATATGTGTTAACTCTGTCACCATCTGGCTCAAGGCTTGTAACAAAGGAGGGGAGACAACACAGTCAAATGCCAATCACAGTAATTGTTTGTTATAAAACAAAGTAAACACTAACATTCAAAGAGTGTGTAGTACATAATTCTCAGTAGTGTAAGCAGTGCATGGATGAGTGAAAGATTTAGTGTATGCATGTTGTCCATTGCAGAGAGAAATAAAGTAAACGAACGAAAAACAAACCAAAACCTGGCAGTGTGGTTCCTAGGAGAGACGGAAAAATAATGAGTGAGAGCCAGCTTATATAACAGCCCCTGAAACCTGCACAGGTGTCACTATATTAGTCAAATAACTTTGCCAGCCTGCAATCCCCTGCAGAAAAGACACAGGCAGGACGAGCAAAAGGGGAGGGTCAAAACAGAGCTCACTGCAAGCGTTCTATGAAGAAAGCTGAGACGCCGCACCAGCTGAGAGCAGGAGTAGTTACTGCTCAGTGTGTCACATTCAGACATGTTGAACATGTTCTGGGTTTCATTACAGTTCTACTGTGGTTTAGTTTGGCAAACCATTGAGGCAGGCATTTTATAACTAGCATTGGCGACGATTAGACAAAGTGATAAATAAAAATTGCAATGAAATGATGATTACATATGACTTGAACACCAACAAACAAATCAGACTGAAACAGTGGTAATACAGTTAAGATAAAGCTAGCTCAGTGTAAAGGTTAAGATGGTTTCTAGACAGTCAGTCAGAAGATCTGTAAACAATTTTTTAGTAAAATCTGACTGGATCTTGTTTCCTAAACAAGATGTACAAATTGTATACATTTCTCTCTCAGCTATCTTTAAAATAAATACTTATCACCACCTCAACACCGTCATCTTTATATTTTTCAACAGCAGATCCTGAATATGGCAGATGTCATACAACAGTTTCCACTATTATTACTACCACAATTTGAGCAATTTTGAGCACTTGAATCTACGGTTCTTTAAGTGGATTCACTGTTTTTATTCGTACATTTTTCAGACGACAGGGGCAGTGGCCAATAACATGATTGCTGTCTGGAGTGGTGTGACTGAAATGATGATGAAATGAACACAAGAACATGAAATCAACAATATTTTCTTTTGATCTGAACATCTGAACATTAAAACATTACTTAGTGGTTGAAATGATCATTTTTATACATCCACACAGACTATTTTTCCCCGTAAGAATGCACTGTGTCAGGGTTTTTATTAAATGGCAGACCCAAGTGCAGACTAGGACCCCAGAGGCTGAAGTGAGAGGTGTTAATTGCGGGAATAAAGAGATAGGGAAAACTAAAATCAGTAATGAGACATAATTACTCAAACAAGGGGAAAGATACTACAGAGGGACTAAGTAAATAAACCAATAGAGCTAGAAGGGAGTGTGAGAACTAAACTACAAAGACATGCAAAATAAAAGTAACTGAAAGCAGTAAATCAAAACGCACGACATGAGAGGGGAATAAATATAACTAAAGGTAACAAATTCATAACATGGAACAGGATAAGTATGAGGCGAGGAATTACAGAAAAACTCACAGATGTGTGTGTTTGTGGATGTGTTTAAGCCAAGAGTGGTGGGACTGTGACATGAGCGGCTTCACAGAAGCAGGCTTCATCCAAAATTTCAACATGACCTTTGATTACATTTGCCAGTACCTCTCCACAAGACTCTCATGCCAATGCACTAATCACATTTAGGCGTAGGTCTGATTTGAAAAACTCAAATTT